>JABUQX010050598.1:37500-57364 GCA_015478945.1 Trachelipus rathkii
GTCACTAAGGCGACCAAGTGACTTGCATAGTTTGCGCCCACACCACTCTATCTGTGCCAGAAGCTAATGGCATGCCCGGAGAATGGGACGCCGTAACGCCTCTTAATCTTCGGCGAAAATGGTATGAATCTGTGTGGGTACATGAAATGTCAGGAGAATAAATGTTAGAGTAAAGGAGATGAGAAATGGATGGATATTTAAGAAAGAAAATTGATTTGCTCCGCTGTGACTAAACAAAAATGTAAAGAGAACGGTTTAAGAATAGGTTTTTGCGTGAAAAGATTTGTGTGTATGTTGAAAGAATGAGGGATAGATAGGATTGCAAATTCTTGATGACGTGACTTTTGTTAGAGAGCTATGTAATTCGGTGATATTGATCTAATAATTCTAAATTAAAATTTAAGTTTGAAAAGTCAAAATTTGGTGGTTGGGACATATGGTCCATCTGAGAGAAGTAAAATGGTGATTTTCTGGATAATCTGGATGATTTTGGGGGTAGTAGGAAATTCAGTTCATTTTGCCACATAGCTCCAACCCAAGATTTGTTTACATTGTCACTCACCACTCACGTTCAAACCATTCAAGGAGGTGAGTACGCTCAAAAGTTATCCTCTACGCCAAAAAATACGCATATAAGGCACAGACGCAGGCTTTAAATTGAGAGAGATTAAATTCAGCAAAAACAGAAGATGGGAAGAGAATTCTACAGAATAGAGTGGTGGAAATAAGAATCCACAGGGAATAGCCTGGAATACCAAGTCAACACAAAACTCATTCGGCCATATACATGCACCCCTTGTGCACAAGCCGTCGTAAAGTTATACTGAAGGTGAATAAATTTCCCTCGAGCAACCTGCCGCCCTTACCATATAGGATAGAATAAAGCACCAACATCCACGCCGCAAAGATAGGGTCAAGTGAACTGGAAATTACAGAACAGTTTATAAACTTTTTGGCTTTTGACTCGACCCTCAAAAGCCAATTTATTAAAACCAGAGCTCCCCCCAAATATGAGATGCAGTATCCCATACATGAGCGGTAGGACCTTGTATTACCTGGAGCAACTGAAAGAAAAAAAAAAAGTTCCGCAGTCTAAACAAACTTCCATTTCTTTGATGCCCCCTAGCAACCGTTATGAATGTGAGTTCCAAAGACATTTTTTTTAGTTATTTAAGCCAAGGGATGTTTTATGATTTCAACAGAGAGACGTAGAGACCGTCGAAAAGATAGGAAGTTAAAGGTGTTTGCAGAAGTAATTTGTAAATTGGCGTTTTAAAAATTGAATTTCACAAAGTTGCGATGACCCCACCCGGAAATTCTATTCAGATAGCGAGAAAAGAATCGGAAAATTAATCTATAGGCAATCTAGAATAAGATAGGAGCATAGAATTGATATGGAGTTGAAATATAAGGGTAGATCAAGCGGGCATATGATGGATAGACTTAAGGTGCAGGAAAAGAATCATTAATTAAAAAGCTGAAATAACAGTTAGAGATAAGACATGAACCGCTGTATGAACACACTATTGACAGAAAAGAAAAGTCGCCCCATCAACAAGCAGCGACATTGAGCGAAAGAAAGCTAGATTTAAGTAAGCAAAGAGAAGGAGGAAACCTCAAAGAGGGAACTAAAGACAGGTGATCGCGTCCAACTCGGCCAAATCTTGTAATGTCAAGCGCCACCACGGCAATTCTCCCCGTAGTTTCCTTAAGAGCCGAAAAAACTATATATATCACGTTAGATAGGAAAGTGTAATCGTCAAAAACTCCTTAGATCGCAATGAAGTTTCCAGATGATCTAAGAATGAGAGTTGAGAAAGGGTTTCAAAAATCTTAGATAGAATACATGTGAGAGCTATAGACGATAGTAGAATTATCAGAGCGGCATCCTTTTTTTCGGAATAAGTTGGATATATGCTGCGAGCTTCGAACACTGAGGGAAAAGGCTAGTATTGAGACATAGAATATATAGGTTGAACGAGGGCCAGGGATAGCACGGAAGCACACTTCCTCATAACTCGGAGAGGAATGCCACCCGCCTTGATTCATTGATTTCAGGGGCCCATGCACCTGATCAAATGAATCACAGACAAAGCCATAAACACCTGAAGGGAAAAGAGTAGAATGAGGAATGCCAGTAATCTTCCAGGTTGATTTTAGTTGAAGAATTAGGACCGAAGAGATGCCTTTTCATGTTGGAAATTAGCAACAAATCATCAATCGAAGTAAAAGGATAGCAGATTTACAAAATGCTAAAATGTTTTTGCAAAGCCTGAAATCGATGTACACACCGCACCAAGGAACGTTAGCGCACTTGCGTTATTGAAGCCCGCTTTGCCTCGAAGAGTATCCCTGCAAACGATTTCAGCTGAATAAATTAGCGAGATGATAGGAGAACGAGTAAATTTTTCCACTTCCGATACGCACTTCTCTAGCCTGAATGGCTTAGAGAAACAGCATATCGAAACCATGATTATGAGAGAGGAAAATTTAGTTTGAAGAGGAATGAACCTGCTTATCCCATCAGCGAATACAACTCCCTTCACTTATTTTTAAATCTTTTATACATTTCATTATATTCCTGCTAGGTATCCATTGTACATTGCAAATTTGAAACCTACATTAATCCTTTGTCTAAATATTTAACATATATAGGAATCAGCCACGTGACCTAAAAAATCGTTACGGACACAAAACATGTTCCTCATTATCCTATAATAAATACTTTCTTTTCATGATTAACTATTTATTATTTATTATTATTATATTATTATTTATTATTATTATATAATTATTATTATTATTATTATTATTATTATTATTATAGATTAGTAGTATAGTAGTAGTATAGTATAGTAGTAGTAATACAAAAGCTTCCCATTAACGTGCTTTACCCCTTTCAGAGGTAACACGGGACTACAGGAAATCGAACTTAACGCCGGCTATCCCAAACCAGCGCCACCAACGTTTCCCTCAGTTCGGAGGTTTTTAAAATCTTGCCCCCAGAAATAAAACTCCAAACAAACTACCCGAGGATTGAACCAACGTCCTCTCGCATGAGAGTCGGGGAGTCAACCCCTAACACGTAGGCGTTATATTATTATATTATTATTATATATTATTATATTATTATTATATATTATAATTATTATTAATTATATTTATTATATATTATATATTAAAAGACTTAAGAATCAAAAAATTTTGACGCTTTAAATAAGTTCCGGGTAACCTCCCCTGACCTTCATTTTCTACACCTTTAATTAATATAGATAATATATAGAGTTCTTTTTAATATATAATATATATATATATATAATATATAATATTAATTATATATATATATATTATATATATATATATATATATATATATATTATATACTTATATATATATAATATATAATATATATAATATATGAGAAGAGATAGAAATTTTCAAAATATACTTTTTCAATTAATCATCTCATCGTCATCCCATTCTGCATCGTCAAATTTACATAATTCGTCATTCGTCAAAAAATTTATCATCTCCCATCACTAATAATATATATATATAATATATATAATATAAATAATAATATATTATATATATATATAATATATATATATATATATATCAAAACCTAGAAAATTAATTTTTTTTTTGTTAATTGTGTGCAAATTAGAACACATTTTGCATTTTGTTTTTTTCCTAACATTTCGTATACCGTGTATCCAAAAGATTTCTTGAAAACTTTGCCACAATCAGCTTGTTTAATGGGATGTATAAAAATCGATTCTTTTCTAAAATATTGATACCTGATAGGATTAACCTTTATATATATATTATATAATTATAATATAATATATTATTATATAATATATAATATATAATATATATATAAATATATATAATATATATATATATAAATATAATATATAATATAATATAATATAGAAAATAGATATATATATTATAGATAAATTAGCAGGTCTTATTCGTCCAGTCCTATATATTTAATATATATATAGCTTAGGAGTTACTTTATTTCTTATATATATAATATATATATATACTTTTTTAAATATATATATATTAATATAGATATATATTATATTATTATATATATAATATATATATATTATAATATTTATATATAGTGGCGGCTCTAGACTTTGCGGGGCCCTGGGCGGCAATTGCAGCCCTAGGCTTTGCGGGGCCCTGGACGATGTTTTCGTAGAAAACATACACAAGTATATAAAGTATTAAAATCTGCACAATAACAAACTTAGTTTAAACCCTGGACATTGTAATGGGAGTATATATATATATATATATATATATATATATATATATATATATATATATATATATATATAATATATATATATATTTTATATATATATATTATATATATTATTATTATTGCGCAGCTCATGCGATATGGGGCGTTAAATCTGTTAGCTTCTGCATGCGCGCGAGGCCCTTATAAGGAGCGGGCCCAGGGCTATTTCCCATTGTGTCCTGCCCTGACCGCCACATATATATATATATATATATATATATATATTATATATATATATATAATATTATATATATATATATATATATATATATATATATATATATATATATATATATATATATATTATATATATATATATAATATGTATATTATAATATATATATTAATATATAATTATATATATAGATATTATATATATATATAATATATAATATATATAGCTATATATATATATATATATATATGCCAGCTTTAGATTAGGCCCTTATTAAAAAAAAATGCGATATCCTACATGAAATCTAATAACACACAATTTTTGAAATTCAAGTACATTTTAATGCAGGAAAAAAAGTTATAATTATTAAATTATAATAAATAACTACATAAAATAAAATAACATCTTATGTTATTTACCTTAATTTAGACGTGTTACCCATAAAAAAAAATTCTTTATATCTTTTCAATATTTTAAGGGTAATTTTTAAGTCATTTAAAAATTTTTCCCATAACTATAAAAAATTAGTTTTTAATTTTAAAAAAAATTATGTTCACCAGCCACTCACGGGTCGTACGGAGCAGCCCCACGTAGATTACCCCTTTTGTTGTCCATCAATTTACATTTAATAAATAAAAAAAAAAAAAATTCATTTCCATCTCAAGCAAACGGTAATTTTCAAGAATGTCTCCCGAGCAAAATTGGAAACTCATATCTGGAAATTTAAGGAAGGCGAAATGTCGTACATCAAAACATATTTATTATTTTTATATTTTTTTCTTATCGCACTTTATTTTATTTCTTCATTTTCCTGCATTTTCGTACATCAAAACATATTTATTATATTTATATTTTTTTCTTATCGCACTTTATTTTATTTCTTCATTTTCCTGCATTGAAATGTTCGTCTTGATTTCAGTTTCAGTATATCAGTGTTTTAGTAGATTCAAGTTTTTTACGATACAGGGGCCCCTATATCTAAACATATCATATATTATATATATATTATAAATAATATTATATATATATATATAATATAATATATATAATATATATATATATATAATATATATATATATATATATATATATAAACAATTAAACTATTTACCTGATTTTCAAGTCAAGCAACAATAAAGATTGAAATGTTTCAACACTTTTGGTTATCACGAATGTTTAATTAAATTGCCTTTTAAAAATATATTAAAAGAAAGCAAAACACCACTTTTAAAGATAATAAACAGCAACAAACCTCCCCGGTAAAGACAAATTCCAATAACCTCTACCATTGTCTTACTGTGTCCTCCTGTGATAGTGTAGCATGACGTCACAAGCGTTGTGCCAATAATCAAAACAAAGATATGTCACCATCTAACCCCCCTCCAAATTTTAACCCGATACGATAACCCTAACCCCATGTAGATGTATATTGAACTCGGAACGGATGCGAAGAAGTAAACCTCGGTGGCAAATAATAACAAAAAATTAAGTAATAATAATAAAAATAGTAAATAAGTAATAATAATAATAAAATAATGAATAATAATAATAATAATAATAATAATAATAATAATAATAATAATAATAATAATAATAATAATAATAATAATAATAATAATAATAATAATAATAATAATACAGACAGACCAGCACTATCCGATGTCTGAACCGGAGCCGGAGTTGGAGTCGGAGCGGAGTCCGGAGTCGGAGTCGGAGTCGGAGTCGGAGTCGGAGTCGGAGTTGGAGTTGGATTCAGAATGCATATGTTGGGAGATTTTCAAACTCAGAATTCGTTTTCCCTTCGGAATGAAAAAACGAATCTTCGACGGTAAAAATAAGAATAATAATAAATAATAATAATAATAATAAATAATACAAACAAACACAAACAAACACAGACAAACACAGACAAACCTTCGGTTTTGTCTGTTTGTCGGATTGACAGACCTTCGGTCTGTCAATTCCTCCACATAAGACTAATATATCTCTATTCCTTCATATCGAAAAAAGTTGCCGCGCAGGTGGCCATATTACTACTATATATATATATATATATATATATATATATATATATATATATATAATGTCATATATAGTATCATATACTATATATATATATACTATATATATAATACTATATATATAGTATTATATATATATAATAATTATAATATATATATTATGATATAATCATATATTATATATATATAGACTATATATAATATATATAATGATATATATATATAATATATAATATAAATATATGGCCGTATTTGAGTTCAGTATGTGATGGTCCTGGGGGAAAATTCTACATCTACCCATTACATTTCCAATACAAGGTGAAAAATTGATGCTTAGAAGTGTAAGAAAAAAAAAAAATTGTGGTTGGTTCTTGAGAATTTTCTACGCTTTAGTTATATGTAGCGACGAATGAATTTTCAGCTGAAATATAATATTTTACCTTCGGATTTCAAAAACAAATATAATGCTAAGTAAAGTCTATCTTATCGAAGGTATTTTGTATTTGGGAAAAGTTATTTTTAAAAAAACACTTTAAATTCTTACTCAAATATATATACAGGGTGATGGGTCAAAAATTCTGCGACAACTCAGAGGGGTGGAAAGAGCAAACGATAAGAGAACATTATATTGTTTAAATAACCTATGTTGTATGACGCTTCGTTTCAAAGGTTAACAGGACGATTGAAGTACACTAGCTTACTATGTTTGTGTACGCCTTCATAGCTCGCATGATAGGGTTACCGACACGCATTTAAGGTTAGCCTCAATTTAATGTGTTTTGCTCGCTGAACGTACATGTTGTGGTGTACGCTTAACGTCTCTCTCGAAACGCAGCCGTGCGCTGGCCAACAATAATATCCTTCTTTAACCTGCCAATTCATCGTTGATTCGAAGTAACAGTGTCACGTGCACTCCTCGATATTGAACCGAAAAAGATGCCGAACTGGAAACCCCAGAAGCACACCCATGCTGACACCCTAACGCACTTATGCTTCCCCGGATAAAGACAGTATTAGAAACCGCCTATTTACAACCATGATTTCATCAAAAGTACAAGTCACTTCACCAATTAAAGCTGGCTTCTCCATATACCGTATCGAAGTGGAAATGGAATCGCTAAACTGAAGCTAAGAGGCAATCCAGTAAAAACTCAAAGTCTCGCAGGTACTCAGGAACGGTTTACCACACATAAACACCCTCCACACACACACATAGGATTTGGATCGGGCCTTCAATCAAGACGCCTGCCTCTCGAAGCTTTTCTTGCAGGCCCCGAGCAATGGGGCACGCTCCTTCCGTCCCACCGCGTAGTAACCTTTGCATTGGTTGAAGACCGCACGTAATACTGAGGACTCTGCGTGAAGCAAGAGATCGCGTTGCACTGTTATGATCAACCAACGACCTGGTCGACGACGGTGGCATCTTACCGCCCCAATCCAGAAGATTTGACACCACCAATTGCTCGATGGGTTCACAATCGAGTCCGGTTCTTGTGGTTCGGTCTTGCAAGCAGATCAAAGCCTTCCTATGCATATCTGACTCTTACATGAGAAAGTTTTTCAAGGACCTAATGGGCCCACAAAACAGAAGCTTCGCACCCCGCTGTGCGATTTATGGCACAGGTGGTTTCTGCAACGAGTAGCTAGTTCTTTTAGTATAATCCTGCCTCTACGTTCTCGACATCGATAATATGCAGTTATACTGATAGAGAGGGCGGACAGCTGTCACGTATGACTACATCAACAGCGAAGAGAAAGAACTAAGACGGCAGATATCACGAAGAACGGATCAGGAAAACACGCATTATGATAAAGGGGGGTGAATATAGTTTGAGACAATCACGCCAGACCCAGAAATGCTTCATTCAGAGGAGACTTTCGTTATCCAGTCGAATATTATACCGCTTAAACATCTGGTGCTGTGGAATCTTAAGAGGAGGATCCTAGTCTGACTGGGAGACTATGTCATCATTCCACAACCTATTTGCAATGTGGACCTGCAGAGATCCTGAGGAGAGCGTACCTGAGCAACTACTCCGAGAACACTGACTTCGGCCCAGCTCTAATTAAGTAGGACAAGGGCATTGACCCTCTGCGACCCACAGCAGACATGTTGGTTAGTTCCATACATGATGAGACGCAATATTCCAGACGACACTTCGATGTCTCAACCAAGTACAGTGGGCCGCAGTCTGAACAGGAGTCTACACGTGACAATTATAGCAGGAATATGGAGACAGCAAGGATCAGGAGGCCTAATATGATCGTTCTATCCAGGCGCTGCCAAATTCAACGCCCGACCGCACGCCGCCTCAGATTATTATTCTTGGGGTGTAGGCATATTGTGCAAGGAGGCGTTACAAGGTGTACCATTAATCACCAGGTCAAAACAAGCAAAGAGAGGGACTGACTATCAAGTCGAATATATGCACTGCAGGTGTAAAACTTGATCAAAATGCAGAACACAGTGAGGCATTGATCCAGGAGAGTGGCCGTCCCGGACCTGGCAATGGCACGAGCGAAGTAACAGAAGCAGAGTAAATTGTATATCAGAAAGAGAGAGTAATGAGGTACAGGGCAGACACTTTGGACACCTCTCCTACTGTGAAATATTATCCAGAATAGCAGAGATTCTTGGACATAACAAGCTACCTCATTGTCGAGTCTATAGCGGTTCAGACTTATTATCAGAGCCTCGCAGTCAAAACACAGTAACAGTTGTGTATTAACACAAATATCACTTATTGCTTACCTGCTAATTCAACGCCATGCGTGGTAGAGTAACTACAGAGTGCGAGCGAAACGCGACACGTGATACATAACATAGAGAAATAATCATTAATATAGCCCCACAAAACTAGTTAACCGAATTGAGATTAGCGAGAAGACAGTATACGACGGCCGGAGTCAAAAAAGGCAATACACAGCAAAGCTGGGCTTTACCTTACATCATACCGTAACTTTGAAAACGAAGCGTCAATACAGCATACTTATTTAACAATAAATGTTCATATCGTCGTTGCTCTATACAGCGCCCCGAGTTCTGAAGGTTCGAGCAAGCGAAGTCGCAATGATAGTAAAACCAGACCTATACAAGAACGTGATAGAAACAATACTAATAAATGAAAGGATGATGGCAATAACCATGAACAACAAAATAAAGTGCAATTATTTTTAGAAAAAGTAGAACAACTTTTTTAAATTAAAATATATGAATATACAATGACTAAAATAAGAAACAGGTAATTGATAAGGAAATACTACCACAACAGTATGATACTACGGTATGAATACGCATTAATTATAGGATGTATATAAATGCTAGTTGAATAATATACATTAGTAGTAGCCATACAATATATATACCATAATGATAGTTCACAAATGCTTTAGATATAGTTTCTTTTACAATAAGCTATAAGTTACATAAATGAAAAAACACGTCTATATAAAAATATTATATTTGTTCTCTCTTTTCTTATATACCCAATTGTTTCCTCAGCAGCTCTCAGAAGAACCTAATTAAAACCACTAACATCAATCTCATATGAACTTCATTTCGTGCAAGTTTTCTCCCATCGTGGGAATTGATTTCAAAACTAGCATCTTTTTAATTCTGTTGCAGTAATATCTTCTGCCAACCAGTCATTCTTAATTACTATTTTCCCCTTTTCATACCTTAAATGAGAATAATCGAGCGTAAATTGTTTCCACTATGTGGTGGTTAAGGCTGCAATTATTTCATTAACGAAACAATATCCATTTAACTAACCAGTCTTAAAAGGAAAAGCTGTTCTATTATGATTACCGTGCCAGCAGATATCAGTTTGAAAACTTAAATGTCCGCATCTCTGACTTCATAAAAGCTATCTTTGTATATATACCTTCAAATATTTGATCATAATACATGAAAAAGAACAGATTAATATTATAATTCTTGAAAAAAAAATTGAAGAATGATGGAAGGAGGTTTTTAACTTCACAAAAGTCAAAAAAAAAAAAAAAAAAAAAAAAAAAATAAAAAAAAATCTTTTAAAAAAGAGTGTCTTACACGTCATAAGTATGAGCACGTAGGAGTTTTTAGTTCGGTCTAAGAGTTCGCATGACTCAAGGCGACTTTTTCGACAATTAAATACTCTTGGCTTATGTACTGGAGCAAACAAGTAACATAGGTAACCATATGTTCATTAGTATGCGTCCATTGAGCCCATACTTACCCTCTGTGAAATCTGGGAAAATTCCATCTTCGGGTGAAACTAATCTTATTTTGTTAAGTATTTCAGTGTTTACCTAGTTGTGAATTTTATATATCTAATGTGAGCTAAACACAGTCCGTGCCTTTATACCTATACTATCATTCTTGCTACTTGGATATAATAATATATACTATATAGGTATTAGTGAACTATATTATAGTGCGCTAAGCATGTGACTACATTATTATCATATATCCAAATACTAAACATGAAGTACTCTATAATAGTGAGTTACTTTAAATAATATGGTATATATATATTATATTAGCTATATTATTATGAATAGACGATGCGTGAGGATGAATAATATGTAATATGAGTAATATTAGGAATACTAGTGAAGTCAGGGATATAATATGGCTCTAGACTATACTTCTCCTGACGAGATAGTAACATCACTCCCGTATAAGGGAAAAAGCTCAGAATTAGAGCTAAGAAATGAGCAAAAGAAAATTGAGAAAAATAAAAGACTCATACCCAGAGCGAAGGAAAAATGCGACTACCAACACCGAGAAAGCTAATTAAATATAAAATTTATCCGATCTTGCCATATAATAAAAATAATTGATAAAAATTAATAATAAATTACATTAGAAGATATAGTGTTAGCCTCACGTCTTATGACGCCGAATCAAATGTTACATCCAGCAGTCGTGATGCAATAACTCAGAGTGAATTCATCGGAAAAATATTGACGTAGTAGGATATTTTGTGACCATCAAGGGAAAGGAGCGTGTGGTTATGAATGAATGCTGTAAAAAGAAAAAATGCACTTATAAATAATTATTTGGGAGTAAGGATTTAAAATCCTTACATGCGGCAAGCAATGTACTATGTGCCGAATCGATTAGAGTGCGTTCTTTTATAGGTATGGTATATTTTTTTATTGGATTGAGATTATTTATGTAGATTAGATATATAATAAAATTCGAGAAAAAAATGACCTGGACCTATAGACCTAAAACGACTCATAGATGCCGCCTGAAAACCGATAAGTTGTGACCACTTTCCTTCACAGCCTTGAGCCACTAGACAAGTGTGAGCAATACTAAAGACACAAAATTCCAGTTAAGCTACCTTTAAATTCAGAGACATAATATTAATAGTAAGTATAGAATATAGGAGTAGAGTAGTATTTGCCATATGTCGATCAGCGGAAGTAGGACATGACCGGTATTTAATTTTGAGTCATAATACGCTGGCGTGCTAACTTTAGGCGAATCTCTATACAGTATCAGTATAGAGTGAGATATACCAAGTATAGTAAGATAAAAGTAGTGTTTATGCACTAGCTTACTGTCGGCTCATTATTTTGCTGATTAAACTCTGAGGGATTTATTTCAATCTCCCAGATATCGTTGGATTGATTTCTTCGGTTGATATTCTATACCTTCTAATGCCCCTGCAAACGTATTTCATTAGAATACTATAATGCAATGTTTAACAATTTGAAGCTAAGATGAATATCGAGGTTTTTATGAGTAAAGGCGATACCGGTAATGAATATTATTTATCCATCCCGATACGTCGTTGTCTCTAAGCATTTCGTATTGTCATCAGGAGAAACATAGCTTAATTTTCGATAATCGTTATGATTATTAATAGGAGTGAATAGAGAAAGATATTTTAATCTAATGAAGAAGATATGAACCTGCTCATCCCTAATCATAACACGATTACAGCTACCTACTAACTCATTGAATGTGTCCTCATAGCGCATAGACCAGTACCATAACAGTAGTACAATAGCACCCAGTCACTGTCTTTCCTAATAATTATTATTATAATACTTATGACCGGTTAAGAATGCGTACGACCAAGGTTCCCCATGTTAAAATATTGGTCTATGACTCTATGCCATAGAAAATATAAAATATATATTAGTTTATATAAAAAATATAGAGTTATATATAAAGGTTTATATCAATATTACAGAACGATTGTCTAAAAAGTTAGACAAGAAAACGGTGGGTATCTATAGAATGATGAAAGGTAACTAAGTGTTAGTGAAAACATAGGTCAAAGTGTGTTCAAAGTAAAATTGGTATTGGGACGATATCCAGTAGATAAGTTGAGTATTAGATAGTGATCTTATATGTACATTGAAGTTGCATTCCAGTAATATCTATTGAGTTATAGTAACTGAAATGATTCGTAACCTCCTACTCACATCACTTAAATACATGTATATTAAGAGGAATCCTCTGTCATCTACATATTCTCAACTTTGAGTTTGGGAGTTACATGGTACATATGCAGAAACAAAACTACAAATAGAAAAAAAGTACACATATCTCGAATTTATTGGTACTATAGAAGATTGGTGTATATAATATTAACATGCGTATAGATTTTTTTTAGATTTATAGAATACAGAATATTTTAAAGTTATGACTATATCTTTTTCTTTATTATATGGCATTCTGTCTCCATTTATTTCACCATTATAGCAAGTGAATTAAAACTTCTAAGATTAGAATAAAAAAATGATATTAAAAGATAGAGAAGAGATAATAGAAAGTATTTTGTGTGATATCGAGTGTGAAGTCATCCTGAATCTTTACGAAATGTATTCAACGAATCAACGCTACATTACAGGTGACAGTATGTAACCGGTAAGTGCAATAAGCGTCAACATACTATGCGCAGTATGCTGATACGACTCGCTATAAGTCCATGTGAAAAGACTCTCTAGAAATTCCATGACCGTATGTACCTGAGTAAAGAGCTAATAGAAGTGCTGCGAGCTTATTGTCGTTGCCGAGCATGCCAGAAATTATTATCAAAAAATGGGTACGTCATATATATTATTGTGTCTCAGTTTGCTGATAATGCTTCGTATCAACTTTTTAAGAGCGCAGAAAAGCGCAATAATATATGTATGATGCTGCTACCCATCTCTAGAATAAATATGTTCTTGAGCGCGAGCATCGTGTTTAGCGCATTCCTCTAGAGATATATACCTAAATATTAGTGATGTTCTGTAATATGGCTATAGTATAATGATACGCAATCACGTAAAAAGCTATATAAGACTGAAGTAGAAAGGTATTGAGACTTTTCTCATTACGTACTTAATCATGAAAGTGAGATTAAGTAATATAAGAGACTAGTGAAAGTTGGTCTAAGATATGGACCCTAATTATACGCTGTCTCTATTATAATATATTACATAGTCTTACTCACGCTTAGTACTTACTTATTTAATTTATTTAATGGTGATTGTGAACTATGGTGACATATCTAAATTTTTTTTTTTTAATGCCTTCCAATTTTACTTATATACATATATAATATTTATTTAATTTTAATTGATATGACAAATGCAAAACTTACCTTTCAGTACATATAGAAAATAATATTCTGATTATTTAATTCATGGGTTAACTGGGACATTGCTAGAGGTGAGTTTTGTTATGTTAGTTAGATAATATATAATATAATACTTACTTTAATTATATTATTACTTTTCATATTATTTAATTTTAATTAGGTGAATATTGACTGGAGTAGACAGTCTTAGATAGGCCATGCGGTCTTCTGAATTGTTATTCTTATTTTAGTAATATATAATTAGATTGACTGGGACATTCTACATGGGTCAATGTGCGTAGCTTTAAATTATTTATATACATTATAATTAATTAATTATTGTAATTGTTGACTGCGGATCAGTATCTAGGTAGCGCCCATGGCGCTTTCATTAATTATAATTATCCTATCATATATAAATATAACTAAATATATAATTATATTATAAATATATATCATTATTACATTATTTAATAATAATAAGAATAATAGATAATAATAATGATATAATTGAATTGAGAACACAATCTTAAGCATTATAGTAGATTCTGATCAAGTAATTTATATATACAATTAGACTCTTAAAATTTAATTAATAATATAAAAATAATAATATAAGTAAAATTATTAAATAATAAATAATGAAATTAAATATATATAATTAAAATATATATAAATAATAATAATATAATAAATTAATTAATTATAATAAATAATTAATATAATATTATAATAAATAATATAATATAATAATATATTACTTGAATTATAACTATTATTATTAACTATATTAACCTATAACATCTTAAATATTATTATATTTATTATCCATCTTCTTAATTTAATTTATTATATTATATCTTAATCTCTTATTATTATTTTATACTTAATATTATATTTATATATATTATTTAATTATTTAATTATGTATAATACTATATAATTATATATTTAATTATTTATAATTATTAATTATATAATTATTATTATAATTATTATATTATATTAAATTATTTATGTTATAGCCAATTGAGTTTGCAAACAAAAAAGTTATTGTCCATTAAGGCGATTAAATACCATTTTAGTGTACTTTTGAGTTTAAATTGGTAATATTAAATATAGATATTATTAGAATTAAGTATGTCATTAAAGCGAGAAATAACATGATAAATATATATGTCAACGTGAGTGAGAAATGATCGTCGAAAGCGTAAATCTCTTATTAAATTATATGTAAGTGATTGATAGAGGCTCATTCGTAGTATCATTTCACCCTATATGAACGATATGAATCAGTCCACGAGAATCGAGAAAAAAAATTCACAATATAGAGATCAAAAAATCAACAAAAAATCAAAAACTGCATGGAGCTTGCTTGAGTGACAAAAAAAATCACAAAAAATCTATCCATTATCTTTGCAGATGTATTTATCTTAGGCGTCTCTTCTTAGGTACTCCTGTTATTAGAAGAGTATATTATCATATCACCAAAATTTAACTACATAGTGAAAAGCGTAGGTTCGAGTAAATACTTCTTATTATGATCATAGGTTTTTAGTTTAGTTAACTAAACAGATTTCTAAGAGACAACGGCAGAGAATGTTCTTCAGCCGAAAGTTCTGGATATTTGCGCGGTTTGTCCAGGATTTCGGTAAAATATAGTATAGTATATCTTTATTAGATTAAAGATAGTACTCATAACAAAATGAGATGTTATACATAGAAAATACAAAAAAACCATTCTTCTATTATCAATTATGAACGATTCTAGTAGTTAAATCCGACCTCTCTAGCGATCTAGTATACGAGATGGTCAAATAACTACAACTTCTTTTCTGAGTCGACAGGCAAACGCTGGTACTAGAGAAATGATGACAATGTTATTTGCGTTTTTAGGCTTTATGGAATTAAAATCTCCACATTAATATTGTCACAAATTCATTTATATTTACTGCAGATTAGACTTGATGACAGGAAGTAAAAAGAACATTTCCGCAACTCCATGACAATACATCACCTTTTAGCACACATCCATAGTCTTCTTTAGCGACACCATTAGCGAGACACCGTTGCTGACTAATTAGTGTGTATCTCGCAATAGATATAGTCTTGTGAGTGTTTCAAACATGACCAGAGACCCGTGTATGACTGTGTCAACAGCTAAGCAGAGAGTTTGAGAGGCCAGATCTGAGAACAAAATAGACCAAAATCAGAATACACGGAGAATTGCATTTCTTGAACAGGTAGCGTAATTGCAAAGATAAAGTATTAAAGTAAGGTTAAGTTACAGAAAGACGTTGGTAAATTGTAGCACTAAGGTGCGTGGGTGGCATCCCAGACAGGAAAGTGCTATCAGGTTCATTTGGTAAGTACCAGAAGGTTAAATATGAAAATCAGAAATCTGAAGGGTCGAGATCGGACAAAACTTTTAGAATAGACAAAGAGGATGCTATAGAATATAGAAAACTCAGAAGTGGAAAGACTATATGGCGAGATGTAGTCTACAGTTATCAGATTAACAAAAATTTTCGAATTTGAAATACCCAGTTTCATTTGGTAATTGTCATTTCATCATCAAAATATTTTAATGTTTCTAGATTTACTGCTACAAATGACCATTGGCCGACTATTCACATTTGTGGAGAGTGTGCATCGAGAGTTAGAGTAGTATCAGTTCTGTAGAGATTCAGACGATTGTACATGAATAAGTCGCTAAGCAACTAAGAGTTAGACACGCTAGTCATATAAACCAGATCCTTAGACACTACCACACATTAACAGGACATACCAGAAGAAAGTGAATAGTGCCGATTCAAGATGTGTGGACGTTCAGTTCATGCGAGTCAATTGAAATGCAGCGAGCCAGAGAGAGACTGATTTAACTTGACAAGAAGCAGAGACACATAAATAATAAGCGAAACCCAACAGGAAACGAGTGCGAGGTATGTACTACAGGAGCCAACAACCGCCAGACCAGTCATAAGACCGACCATGCGCTGGGATACCACAATATCCAAAGCCATCGAGAGAAAGCCTTTTGCTATTCTACAGGAGATCTGAGATGCTCACCACGCCAAGGAACCTCCGCAGTATTCTCTTAAAGTGTCAGAAGAACACATAATAGCGTTGGCTCCGATAGAGCAGCCGCGATGAGTTTGGGAGAAATGAGCTATTCTCTCTACTTCTTGGGGCGGCGTGCCCGGTCATACGACACGTACTCACTTTGTCTTCGTACTAGAAGGTATGCGTAGCTAAAGCTACACCCGAACAATTAACATTGCCTTCCATGTACTTATCAACTCTCTATAAGCACACCCACTATACTCTGACGTACTTGATTTTCGATCGCACACAATCTTCTTTTGCGTGTACTGGTATACCACAACTGAGAGATGCTCAGAGAGCCATTAGGGTAGCAGTTGCGCCATCCATTTACCAACACTGCGTAAAAAATTGTGTCGCACCAATAGGACCTCAAAGTATGACAAGAGGTAGCCATGCATCGTGCTCAAGACAAAAAAGATAATTTGTATAACTCTCCAGACAATTGAATAAAATCCCAGACATCTAATGCAACAGCTATATGTATATAAACAAAAGGAAAGTTACCTCATCTTCTTATGTTCACGTCCTACGTCTTTCTACTATACTGCTGAGAACTCACACTCTGTCTTCTAATTTTCCACTGTATGTAATCCTGTTCCCTCTCTTTCTAGGAAACAGCACGTATCGCGCACACCTAGAGATTTAGCGTTAGGGACTTGGTTGGACGTTAAGTGCGGATATTCTCATGCTCACTTAGTGTAACTGTGTACTGCCCCTCCTAGCCTCCCTTGAAAAAGGGCCCAGCCGGTGTGTGGATAAGGGATGAGAGTAGCATAGGAGTATAAAAAAAAACACGAAGACAAAAAGAAAAGATAGTAGGGGAGGTCTAAGCGCTGAAGAGATAGCGGAGTGAGGCAGACAGAACCGAGTTAACTCTAGTAAACAGACTAAAAAGGATAAGCAGACACGTAACAATACATACTTCTCTACTAACCTCGTAGGAAAAGTGAAAGCGTGAGAGACTTAATAAGAGAAATTAAACTGCGCAAGTATAGAGAAGTAGCGCGTACCATTAGAATCATCAAATCTTGAGGCGAATGCGAACAGCAGATTTTAGAGCGCGCTAATATTTCACACAGTGGTAGAAACGATGTATTAGACAATCACTCAATAACATGATAAGAAAAGAAAATGAATCATGAGAGTTTGCGAAGAATGTATTACTCAGCTCTCTATGCTTAGTTCACGATCGCGTCTAGGTGAGTACAAGAGAATCAGTTCTAATTCAAAAGACCATGACAATAACGAGAAGCCCGAATCATCAACTGGAGTGAGAAATGGATAAGAGTAAACATTCACACCAAAATGGACCATGAAAGTGAAAATAACTCAACAAACAATTCAATTGGATAAGAGAAAAAGAAAAGGATTATACGAAGTTCATCGGCTTGAAGAAAGGAAACATTGGAATCCTACAATTAACAATTGGAACAGTAAAGGTATATGACAAACAATCATCAATTCAGAGGAAGGAATAGGAAACTCTCTAAGTCATTAAGGCTACCCGTAAGAAATGGAGAGTACAAAGTCTATCAACTTGGAAGAAAAATAAACATACTCCGAATCGGATAACCTATTGAAGAGAAAAGAAAAAGATCTCTCATATTAAAACAACTGGTTAAAACACAGTATTAGCAGACTCAGTCAAGTGAGTCTGATGAGCCAACAGCTTTACCAATCTAGCCACTCAGCTCCCAATCGTTTGCTCAATTACTTACAGCCGTTAATGCTGATAGAGAATAATCTGACTAAATGTATAGGTATCTACTTATTAGTACATGATAAAGTTAAAATGTAATGATCAGGTGATTAATTTTTATTTCGTAATTATTTTTGATTTAAATTTTATCAGGTTAGTTTGAGTTATATTTATTTATTTTTATTATTATTATTATATATTATTATTACCAATGTTTTTTATCGATTAAATTATATATATGGATCTGATAGTATTATTATTTATTTTATTTATATGTATCTTATGTAATATTATATTATTGTATCTATTATATGAGTTATATTATGAACATCGAAAAAAATAGACAGTTTTCGGTACGACAGCGGGCTCACTTTATGATGCCCTTAATTTTGAGGTGCCTTGTGCTCAGCATCCGTGTGACTCTCCCTCAGACTAAGATCGCTCGCGGGAAATGCCCACAACCGACAGGTTATGGAAAAACCACACTCTGTACTCTACTGGCACTGAAAAGATTTTAGTAGCATCTCTCTGAACTTAGTTTACTTTAATTAATGTCATTTCTTAATAAAGTGTCAAATAAATATACAATAAGTGAGTAAAGTAAAAGTGAGTGAGTCTGCATGAATCGCTTCTGTAGTCATTGCGACGGACATATATTATGAATGGAATTCATTTGAGATTCATATAGACAGAGAGTGAATTTATCGTCGAACCACACATGGGCCCATGGCTGTGCAGTATATATATACACCTTCAGAATCGAGAGTGGCAGCGGCTTCAGATTTTATATTATATGTATGAGTACCAAAAAATACTCGAGCCTACTCAAAGACTATATCGAGAGCTATCACAAAGTAACGTGGAGCAATAGAAAACACATTTTACGTATTAGTATCTGAACGAATCTTCGATATTAATAGTGTAACTCTGGAAAGCTAATGAACTGAGTCTGGAAAGTGGAATCATCTTT
>JABUQX010050599.1:0-47500 GCA_015478945.1 Trachelipus rathkii
GCTATATACAAACTCCTTGCTACATACTACATATTATATATATACAACAGACTATATATACCTTAATATAATATATATATAGTAATTATACTATACTACATATAAATATATATTAATAATATATATATATATTAATATATTAAGTATATATATTATATATATATATATTATATATATATATATAAGTTAGGCGGTACCTACTCACTTTCAGGTTGAGCATGTTGAGTTGTGCACAACTGGAGACTCCCATATTATTTATTCCAATTATCAACGAATATTTGTTTTTTATTATTTACTTAAAAGATATTTTCCACATTACATCATAATTATATAATATAATATAGTTATTATATTAATTATATATTTATTGATATAAATAATATATTATGTTATATATATATATATTATATTATTATTATATAATAGTATATTAATATTATATTAATATATATTAATATATGGATATATATATATATATTGATTATTAATTATATTAATAATAATTATATCTATGAGTTGGAAAGTTTTAATGGATATATGATAGTAAGATAGATATATATATGATATATATAATAATATAAAATATATATATAGAAAGTGTATATATAGGCTCGATTGTTTCCTTAGATTCGACTGGTGGTCTAAGTTATATCAGAAGTGCAACTTTTTCCTTACGTAATAGCTTCATTGGGCCTATAAAACTACACATATGAGAGAGATCAGGAGAGCTAATTATGAAAAGTGCTTCTTTTAGAGAGTAATAACATTTTGTAACATATCTCCTAGTGCGTATAACACCTGTGTCGTTCGTTGCTGAAGCCTGCTCAACTCAACGCGTCTTCTGTGGAAAGAGATAAAACGACTAATAGGACCAAACAAAAAGATTTCACTCGGCTTAACTTAACAGTGTGTATTTTATTTAAATATAATTTCTCACTGGAGTTGGTATTGCGCAATGTTCGATCATTATGTTTTCGAGACGTCATTTTTTATAATTTATCTTAATATATTTAATAAATATGTTTTATTAATTTACTGTGCCTTTATATAAAATATATAAGCATGTATGTGCAAATATGAGCCTTGCTATGATATTATAATTCTATTTTGAATAGTCAGTAACATAAATTTAAGTACGAACATTACTTATTACAACTATATATCAGCATCAGGTACGAAAAAAGATCGTTAGAAGGCGCTAAATAATAAAGTAACCGCTTTATTATGGCAGCTATAGTAGCCATATTGAGTATACTCATGCTTAATATATGAGAGATGTTTTGATATTATTATACTTCAAAAAATATTTAATATAGGCAGCATTTTATTAGCGTCACGTACTATTAAGTAGCTGCACTAGGTTATATATTATATTATTATCCAGGACGGCATATAGGCGCTAATAGGCGCAATAGCTATACGTCATTACTTACAAATAAAAATAGTTTATTAATAAATAGTTATTTATATTAAGTATTTAGTCACTGACTCTTGAATTTATATTATATATTAATATAATATATATTATTTTATTAAATTATTATATATATTATTAATATATTAATAAATATATTATATATATATATATAATATATTATATTATATGAATATATATATATATATATATATATTTATATTTATAAATATATAATAATATATAATTGATATATATATATATTATATTATATATATATATTATATTATATATATATAATATATTATATATTATATATAAATATATATTATATTATATATATATATATAAATAAACTAAGGGACTATATTTCAAGATTGACAACATATAATATATATCAAGCTATAGAATGCTTTGTCATTGAATAGATAATGAAAGAGATTTTAAGTTATATTAATGAATTTACCAAAAACTCTTGCTAATATATCGCAGATAAGCCATCAGTAAACCTTTAATTAGCAACTTTTTCTAAAAATCCCAGTAGGCAGTCTCAATATACAAAAATTCCTTGAATAGCAAACACAGTTGGTATATTGTTAACACGAGAAGAGGGTTATAAAATTAATTTAGAGTTAATGCCTATTGATGTAGATATATATGCTGCTAAAAGCAGGAATAATCACCAGTTCCAATAGAAAGCTAAAAAAGATCATCAATTAAACATACGACAGGACACGTTCAAATTTTACTTCACATCTGTGTAGCTTAGACGTAGCTTATTATTAGCTGATATATTATTGTTCCAATCTAATAGCAGTATGTTTCGTTCTTTTTATAGCGGCGATAGATAAGAGTTTACTTGGTTCAGTGATCTGGTTCATATTATATATTATATATTAAGGGTGTAAAAACAAACTTTACTTAGATCTCCACCTCTGATATAGATTTAAAGAGAAAAAGTTTGAGAATATCAGATAATTATATTCTTATATATATATTCATGGTCTTTTAACACTGCATATTATGAATTATAATATTTGTATAATAAGTTTATCCATCATCTTGTACTTAAAGATTAAGTAACACGTCATAGAGAATGTATTAAGTTCACATTATTATACCTTATCTTAACAAGTGTATATTTAGTGAGGCTTAGAGAGTTTATACTTTTTATATAGTGGTTAGCTTTAAAATCATCCACTTATATATACTTTAGATCAGTATAAATATTACTTATTACATTATGCATAAATCATACTTATATCACCTGAATAAAGGGCTTCAGAATAAAGCTTATTTATGTTTTTGAACACTATATTATATTGTTAGAATTATTAATTATATATATATTATTTTATCAAAGTAACATATTTATATATTAATTAACTATTTATTTTCTACACATAATTGTTGTAGATAGGTACTTGGAGAAGACAATTTTAAGGGTAGGGAAGGATATATATTTGGGCATCAGACTATTATAAAGAGTACATTTGTGTGGATTCCAAAGGGGGTCCCTGCCCCATTTACAACACTTTCTCGGGAGATAAAAAGACGTATCAAGGTAATATTATTTAATTTAAAACTAAATTCGGGACATTATCGATTCTCAAATATCTACCCAGTATATAAACTATAACGAGTATCAATATATTTAAATCACAATTAATCACACAGTAATATAATTACAGTAGAATAATATTATAATATATATACAAATAATTAGGAATCTGGGTATTTAATAATTTAAATCTAAAAATCCCACAAAATCTACTCCTATATAATTTAAATATATATTAAATAGAAAACGGGAGCTACTATAACTATTGGTTCATGAGTAGCTCATGCCTTAAAACATATATTTACCCAGCGTTGCACACTAGTCATCCACCAAATCGTGTCCATTTTATTTAGACTCAACTAGGTATTTTAGGGGCAAAGTCAAATATTATTATTTATAGGTAAATAAGAATTAATAATTCTGTTATAAACCTTAAGATATGATTCATTATAAAATAATTTTAAATGATTTAATATAAGTTTGAATTATTAATTATATTTTAATTGCTATATTTTAAATAATTAATGATAATAATAGTTGTTTTTAAAATATATGGTTCTTTTTAATTCATTTTTGAATTTAAATATGGGATTTAAATTTAATATAAAAAAATAAAAATTGACTGAGCTCATACCTATAAAGACTAGTTCGATCATAGTATATAGGCACAATTACCTACAGTGTGGACCTTATATAAAGTACCTCTAAAGAAATAATTTAAGGAACCTATTTGATATTTATTTTGTGAGAACTTTACAGAAGTAACAATATAATGTTACATATCATAATAGAATTCACGCTACTATTAAAAAAGATATACGTGAAGTAGAATAATTTAGATGACGGCATCTTTAAAAGTCACTAGCCTTCGATACATCGAAATCATTCTTATATTATATATATATATATAATTATATATTAATATATATATATATATATATATAATATATATATTAATATTATAATATATAAATTATATATATATATATATATAATATATATATATAATTAATTATAATATATATAATAAATTGATATTAAAGCAAGTGTTATTAAATTATTTTATTGTGAGTATCTACTCTAAAGTGAAAGTAAGGTTGTGCAACATATTATATCTATTCATGCTACCTCACCTAAAATAAAGCTACGTGCCACTGTGATGAATTTAATATTTATTATATATATATAATATATATCATTAATTATTAATATATAATTATAATATATATAATATTATTAAATAATATTTAATTATATATATATATATTAATAAATTAAATATAAAATTATATTAATATATATAATATATAATATTAATATATATTATATATATATAATATATATATATTAGTTATATCATATAATATATATATATTATTACTTTTATTTATTATTTATTTATATATTTTAATTTTGTTATTTTTTTTATGTTGCAATTTATATTATTTGAATAATTATTTCTAATTTAAATTTTATTTGATACTTATGCTATAATTTCTTTACTTGTTATATTTTTTAATTTTATTTTTATACTCATCTTCCCTATTCTTTTTAAGACCAGCTAGAACCATATTTATATAATTATCTATTGAAGTAGCTTATATATTTATCATTCCTATATTTATAATTATTTATTTTTTATTTTTGTTTTATTATTATACCTTACCGCATAATACGCATTAACCTGTCATGATTAGAGTGTAATATAAATAAAATCCCTATTCCATTGTCTAACTCTCCTTATTCTATTTAGTACCCTCAAGATTGGCGTGTATAAGTATGTGTATAACACCAACACGGAACAGAAAATGTAAGTAAGATAAGAATAATATGTAAACCTAAGTCGAAAAGAGTGAGTAAAAAGCCACTAACTCATACGCCTCCATATTTTATACTCATTCTTATTAAGTGTGAGAGAACCCTATACGTTCGAGCTAGTCAGTCAAACCACCTATAGGGCTTCAAAGGGTAACTGCGACGTACCTACTCACTGAGTAGCATCTCTTCAGTCAATGTGGGTCATCCCCTGAATTAAAAAACCCAGCAACCAATATCCATCCCTTAATAAATACATCACTGAAATTACATATATAATTTCCTATTTTATGCAACCACCAGCCGGCAGCATGGAATTTTTTTTAATTTGTAGGTGTTCTTTCCTGCAGGCAGTTTGACCAAGCCCAGAATCTCATCAGTTTACCTCTCTTCCTCAGCAATACTTTTTACTGTACTCACACATGCCATCATTTTTGTCTTTCAGTCTCTAACTCCACCCAGCGGTCGATTCCCAACACACTCACCACTATACTGACACAACCCACGATATAGAATCAACCGGATTCTGCACTCGTGCGCGAGTCCAAAAAAACTTTCGAAAATGGTCCACTTTATATTGGTAACTTTTGCTTGATTCCGAATATTGTTTACACTCTTATCAGCTTCTTAGACCGACTTCTATTAATATTGACTGCTCTACGGTTTATGAGCATATTACTTCCATCTTTTCTGTCTCATAACCACCAACAACCCAACCACTAAATAACGGATTCATTTAATAAACTCTCATTATCAGTCTTATCGTATTTATTGCATACCTTTAACAAGCGAGCCCCTTTAAGGATGGTCTCATTTCCTATGTAAACACATTGTACTTTTAAGATCTAATTCCTCTTATTCAAACACCATAATAAGTAAATTTCCAACTACTGTAAAACAGCATATAAATTAAATATCCAACAACATGTGTGTAATTCTAAAAATACCTTTCATGGGCAAACCCTATATCGCGGACTGCAGACAATTAGTTCCTTTAGTTACAATTCATAAAGCTTCAAAACTCAGCTGGGAAAATTTTAATTAGGCACGGGACAGTACCTTCCTACCATTCACAACTTTCTTACTACAGTCTCCATATCCGTTCCCTTTCATCCAACTTATATCCTAAATATTTAAACTCAGACACTTGTTCCATTTGCTCCCCATTCCAACATAACCTCGCACCGGGGAGAGTCATCACCACATCAAAACATTCACCTAATTACCTCAGCTTGTCTTAATCCTAACGATGAAATTTACTACATATCAAATCACACATGTCCGTCTACACACCTTACAAACTGTCCAAATCGCCTCTGTCTATTTATTATATATTGAGATTGGTCTTTCTTTGTGGCTGCTACGTTCAGAATAGAGTTAGAGAAGTGGACTTTATTATCAACAAGTTCCTCTCCCATACGCACATATTTTTAGATGTTTTGGGTGTAGCCCCATAAATTCCTTGGTATCTTTCTTCCTCACCTTGAATATCTTATGGACTCTACCGGCCTTTGATTCTTCTCCTGGGTAAATATTTCGGTAAAATTGAAAACTCCTGATTAAAGTTGTTCAGATTAAAAAATCAACGAAGAAAACCCATGAGTCTTATTTCATATTTGAAACACTAATAGATAATAAGACTTTAAAGTGATTAAAAACGGGAACTTATCATACTATTTTTTTAATTTTATGCCTTATTCCATGCCTTTAGAAAAATTTAAGTAATTTGGTTCTTATCAATGTATGGAGCCATTAATCTTTTTATTTTTAATTTACGGATTTTTAATCTTGAGAACAGAGAAAATATACTTTTTCTGAATAACGCACATTTTATCGTATAAAGTCGTGATAGAGTATCGTGATTGGGCAGAAAGTTTTTAATATAACATAGGTTGCCTCCGATTTGAACTACGTCCAAAGCAGAGGCGCCTGTTTTTTCCTTATTTAAAAAGGATTAAACCCACAAACATAGTTTCTTTCCATATGAACACCA
This sequence comes from Trachelipus rathkii, assembly GCA_015478945.1. NCBI lineage: Eukaryota > Metazoa > Arthropoda > Malacostraca > Isopoda > Trachelipodidae > Trachelipus > Trachelipus rathkii. The sequence continues at coordinate 6,784 of JABUQX010050599.1, forward strand.
ATCAACCAGGGAGCCAAAGAAAGGACTTTACCGCCTTAGCAAAAGCTTAACGATTCTTGTAGTAGCTAATTGATGGGCCATGCAGACAAGATGTCTCTTATATTACTTCAAAAATATCGGTGATTCGATATAAATTGCGGAATTATTCTACTCTAAAAAGTAGGTCCAATAGAAAGCACATGTGGACTTTACTTATTTTGGTTTCGTATAAAATAAATTTAGATGACGGCAGAGAAGGTGAATAAAGGAATTTACATACTAGTTCTTTTTATGAGAAGTATTTCTCCACAAAATATAATTTAAATTAATTTTCTTCCGGATTAATTGCTTTGAAGCGGAAAAGGGTCAAAATCCAAGGCAAACTTCTCTTTTTGGGGGAAACCGAAAACACACTCCTCGCACAACTTCTAAACTTTCATCACAAATTTGTCTTGATAAAAGCAAAAGTTTGAATGTGGAGTGGTGGAAATAATTTTTTCCCACACTCACGGCGGCACATTTAGTTATATATTATATCCATATTATTAATATACTTATTATAATTATTATATCTCATTGATTAATGATAATATTTATTATATGTAATTTAAATATAATAAAATTTAATCAATATATTTATATTTATTATTTATCTCAAATAATAATAATAAGTGTTAATATTAATACTAATATAATATATTAATATTTTCTCCACTCACTTCATATACATTATGGTTATCTTTTTGGGTCTTGTTGTGTGTGGTGGTAGTCGTCCGTGTGTGTGTTAAATTGTGTGTGGTGGTGTTGTGATTAGGATCTCTGTTCATTCAGTTAATTCCATCACTGAACCTCCAAAATCTAGCAAATCTGTAGATGTGCTGCTGTTAGGCAAAGTCCACTATAATTATTTGCTGCCTCATGCTATAATTATCTATATACAAATATATACGTTAAAGTATATAATGTTGATCTATATAATATCTTCCAAATATCAAATCAGCACCACTATAGACCTAACTTTGTATTTATAGTTTGATATAATATATTAAGGCTGGCTAGATCAATGTGGCTAGAATAAAGGAGCATCTCTAGCAAACTTTATAATATCACTCAAAAATCGACTGCCTGAAATAACCTTTATAACATTTAGGCTGCAGGGATTCATTCGGTTATACATAACTTAACCTATATTAATTGGGTTACTACTTTTTCTAAGTTTTTGTTGCGTGACCTACGGGAAGTTGGCACTTATCGAAAATAGGCAGTAACTCACTTTCTCAGACCTTTAAGTTTAGGGGTTCAAAGTAAAGGACACAGACTTACACTCTACCTTAATATACGCTACTTCATACGTCGGATGTTTTCTTTCATACCAATTATACTACATACACATCATTAGTAACAGGAAATCACGCCAATATTGTTCTGGGTCCGAGTTCATTAGATTTTCATGATGGGTTAGTGGACCCTAAAAACGGCTGCAAAAAGTTGCACTTCATGCACCCAATATTTGTGCAGCAAGTCGAGTCCAAGTGGATTGTTCCAAGTATCAGACTTGAAGACTGTCTTCTTCTTCAATGAAATCACACTCCGGAATGGCATAGTATTCTTGCCAATCTCAACTTGGCGGTGGTTACCTTCTTAGTCTAGAACGCTAGAAATAGCTCAGAATCTTGCTTGGAGCGACTTACCTCTCGTACTAAATCACTTGTGGAGATTCTCTTCCTGTCAAGTAATCTCGTCTCTTGCGAGCTGTGTGTAGAAAACAGTCATTCCTAAATGTTCATTCAGACTCAATTTCCAATTAAATATCACTTATCCTTGTAGTGTCCTAGTTCGCACCAAACCAAACTATGCGGACCTTCAGATCTCATTATTGCTGAATTCAAGTTACCAAATGTTCTATTGAGGGTCTCCAGGGCAGATAGAGTTAATGCCATTCAAAGGCTGGAGGAGAAACCAATTTAAATTTCTTGAGGCCAGGGCAAAATATGGGGAGCAATGGGCAACATAAGGTGGCGGCGCATCAGAGTGGTTGAGGTGCCGCATACAGAGTCAGGTCAGGGCCCACAATAATGCCACTCGGATTGCCACACAACAAAAAGCATGGAGTCCGGACAATCCAACTCAAATATTCAAAATCTGAGACGCAGCAAATATTTCTTCACGGGTGCTAAATAAAGAATATTCGAATGAAGTATAGTAACAAACTTCGACCTTTCAACGATTTGACAGGGTTGTGTGTTGGAGAGAGAGAAGTTTGTCAACTATGGGTGAGTGTAAGTGTTTATGGGAAGTGTAAGGGTCTATGGTGAGTGTAAGTGTGTGTATATTGTTGTCACTATTTATTAACTGAAATGCGTGTGTGAATACCATGTTGAATATATGTCTAACGAGTCTAAACTGTGGGTTGGGTGATGGTGATGTTTGTGGGACTCGAAATACCGAACAATTAACTTCAAGTAAGCGCAGAGTATACCGGCAAATTACTATGAGCCTCTCAAAAATTTTGAGTACTATAGGTACCAAAACTACAATGAGCCTCAAGTCTATTGTACAGTTCACCTTCGTTACGGCAGGTTTACGCCATTTTTTTTCACACAATCTGGAGACGTAAGCATCTCTCTTCGAATTTTATATTCCCCCACTAATAAATACGCTCTTTCACTACAAGGACCCCAATTTTTTATATGGAAATTGCGCAAAATAATTGCAACAGAAAAATCGGTATCGGGACTACCCAAACATAAAGAAACATTATATTGAAACTCAATACTTGGCTCAGCGACAGAGAGGGGGGTGTGTCGTGTACATAACTCCCAAAGGGGGCAGGCACAAGATAAATAAGTGGGAGGTCGTAGAATATGCTTGCTTCGGACACAAACAGTTATTTGAGTCTGCACACTGGTTTATGCGCACATTTCTGAGTCTTCCTTTTGATTCTGACGGGTGCCAAAATCTTCTTGTGGACAATTCAGAAGTGAATCACACAGGGTGCCAAAATTCGATTACAAATTCCACATTCGATGGATACCTGCAGAAATACATTGGGCAAAAATGAGTATATTTATTTCATTAACCAGGCTCTTCGGTGTGAAGTTAGCATCCTCATCGATTAAAGTGTTCGTGAAATATAAGAAAGCATATATTAACACGTTAATAACTACTTATAAGTAAGCCCCCTTAAAGAAATAAACGATATTAATGGAAAGGCATCTGTAAAATATGCCATTAAAGATATTTTGTCTACAGAGTAATACTCTGGAAAAACACCTGTATCTCACAGAACTCGAGCTCTTGGAAAAGCTAACTGTTAATTTCTGAATCAGCACAACCCGATATACTATAAATTCGATAAAATATTCTTGGCAGCAAAAAAAAAAAAATTTTTTTTGGTTGGCCAGTGAATTATCCATGTTCAAACTTTTTTCTTTGTAAAGAGCTCATTTTTCAGGAGTATCTAGCATTTCATCTTGAAATAAAATTTTGCAACACGGTTGCAGCCGCCTCACTCCTCAGTGGACGCTCGGATACCAGCCGGTTTTGGCATGCTTTTGTTAACTTTTTTGTCATCTTTGGTTTGCGTACTTATATATAGTTAGTAAATCGTTACTTCCATGCATTACTGTTTAAATCTTCCAAAGTTTTTTTTATGTGTTTTACCTTGCAGTCATTATGGGCAAAACAAGTTATTTTACACCGCAAAAAACTGCTGAGGCAAAGTCGTTTCTCAGTACTATAGAATATTGAAATTGTGAAATTTTCCGATAATTTTTAATCTCTGAGTCATCTGTGAGGTGAATTAACAAGAAAATTCAGCTAGTTGAAGAATTAATTCCTCAAATGAAAAAGAAATGTGGTCGATAGTCTACTTTTACACCACGAACAAAACGTTGATTGAAAATGATTATCCTTGAAGAGCGGTTTGCCACTACCAAAGAGATAAAATCCAAGCTTGAAAGCAGTGGCATCAGCGTATGTGAAAGAACTGTAGGTCGGCAACTATCAAATAAGAATTTTCACGCGTGTAAATCTCCTCGGAAGCCAAGGTTGACTAAAGCCATGCACTAAAAACGTCTGAAATCGGCCACAGACCTCAAGGACAAGGATTTGGACCTTTGGAGATCGGCGAGTATTCTTCTGTTTTCTACTCAGTTTATTTGTTTTCCTCTCTGTTTATGTGATTTCCATTCTCTTTGTGTTTTCCACTATGTAAATTGAGGGGCAAACATGACAAGGAATTTTGTATCCTACGTTAAAGGAGTGTGAAGATCCTTATATATATATATATATATATATATCCTAATTAGATATATATATAATATAATATATATATTATATATATAATTATATATATATAATATATATATATATATATATGGTATATATATATTATTATTATATATATATATAATTATATTATATATATATATATAAAGAGTGTGTAAATATATATATATATTATATATATATATATATATATATATATATATATATATAAATACTCCTAATTCGATACAGAGGGACTAAGTCTTAGGTGCACCAGGGTTTTACATGAGGGTATGTTTTTATATGTGTTGATGCACAGTAGTGAAACTTTAGTATGTAATAAGAGGTATAAATATAAGGTTCAAACTGTTCGGATGGATAATGTTATGGGCGTGTTAGGTGCAAGAAGAACTAATAAAATTGATAATGAAAATATTAGAGAATTGCGTGGTGTGGAAAAGAGCCTAAACGAGAGAATAAACGGGAGTGTATTGAGATAATTGGTCATATGGAAAGGATGGATGATAGTCGGTTGGTTACGCGGATGTAGAGTGGTGAGTTTGCTGGGAATCGACCTGCTGGGAGGAAAAAAAAGAAAAAGTGGACCGAGTCAGTGAAGGAATGTTTGAAGAAAAGAAACGTGAATATGGCAGAGGCGATTATAAATTTGCTTAACAGTTGTAAATGGATGGGTTTTGCGAGGATGGAATGGTTGAAGACTTGGCCCAGGGGATGAACCCCACATTGACGAGATACCACATTGAGGGTCCGTCGCTTCCTTGTGAAGCTCTATAGTGGATTATTTTTACTACGACGAGCTCTCACTTAATGGTCTGGAGGGGGTGTTCTAAGGTCATGCTCTTCTATTTAACTCTCCTATTTTCCGTGCTTGTTACTCACCTCTACCCCACATCTTGTGGGATATATATATATATATATATATATATATATATATAATATATATTATATATATATATATATATATATATATTATATTATATATATATTATATAATATGTAATTTAATATTGTTACAGGTAACCACCAATTCACGGACAGATTCAACTTTTTATAATTGGGTGAGGCAGAAATATTAAAATAAGAATGATGGGAAAACCCTCCCTTTCCCAGGTCCATCGCAAATCTCTGTGGTGACAGCAGAAGGAGGAATTAAAGAAATGGAGATTAAATAAAGCAGGAGAAAGAGATGAGGGTAGAGAGTTCCACAGAAGAGGGTAAGCTGGAAAAAAGGAGGCACCAAAACGAACAAGCCTAGGGTTCCCAATATTCACACAATATTCATGAAAAGCTGTTCCCCCATTTGCAATGAGGTCGACGCAATGGTGACGGAATGTGAGAGGTTAACTCCCTTACAAATACTTTAAATTAAGACCCTCTCTGAATAGATTACCACTATAGTAAAGAGATAATGGCACCAAACGATGCAAGCATCCGACAATCCAGATTAAAAGACATCTCAGCAGAGTCCTTATGAAAGACTCATAAGGGACCAATCATAACTTACTAGCTCCAACAATTAGCTATTATCCTCAAACAACTATACCCACAAAAAAGAACTGGAAGGCGACCGGACTACACCACCAACTAAGTGGCGAACAGATAACTTACTAAATAACCATGGGACAGGCCATAACAGTCACCCCTTATTCAAATCATACATATATAAAACAACTGAGAATAACATTCTTACTAATCTTAACCGAATAGCCTAAAAAAACTTTCTCCATCACCCTCCCAAAAACCTATTACGAAAAAAAAATTCTCCCAACCTAAACTAAATTCCCAGGTTTTTCTGAGGCCACCTTAGCAAGCAGCAACCATTGGGATATGAAGTTTCCAAGATAGTTAATTGTTTATATTCAGACCAAGAATGTTTATGTTGTCGAAAAGTGAGACGGGAGATAGGTAAGTAGATAAGTTCTTAGGTGTTTTTGAAATAAGGTTGTGAAGAAATTGAGTTTTTATAGAGTTGAACTTCACAAGGTTGAGGCGACCTCCCAGGGAAATCCCATACAGATCGGCAAGAATAGAATCAGAAAGCTGAAGTCGAGAAGCAATTCTAGAAGCAAAAGAGAGAATAAATTTGAAATGAGTGAAAGAATGGAAAGTTGAGTCATCGGCATAATAATAATAATAATAATAATAATAATAATAATAATAATAATAATAATAATAATAATAATAATAATAATAATAATAATAATAATAATAATAATAATAATAATAATAATAATAATATCGTTAATAAGAAGCAAGAAGAAAGTTGGAGATAGAACAGAACCTTGTGGAACACCACAATTAGCAAGAAAAGAAGAGGTCGCTCTATCAACATTTGGATTTGAAGCTGTCTGAGAGAAAACTAGTCACAAACGAGCAAAGAGAAGAAGAACCTAAAGAAAAGGGAGCTTAAATAGTCGTGACGCATGCTATACCCAATAATAGGCTTTCGATATGTCAATCGCCACCACTCATGGCTCCCAGTAGTCCCTAAGGGCAGAAGACCAAAAATCGGTGAGAAAGGAATGAAAGTCATCAATTGACCTCGAATGTCGAAAACCATAGTGTTGAACAGAAAGGAGGAAATGAGATTCCAAACGATCCCGGAAATTAGAATTGATAAGAGTTTCAAAGATTACGAACAGAAAACATTTGAGAGTTAAAGGACTATAGTTACAAGGTTTAGAGCGGTTACCCCTCTTAGGGATCGGTTGAACATCTGCGCGTTTCCGGTACTGAGGGAAAGTGTTAGAATTAAGGTATGAAGAGTAAAGCCGAACAAGGACAGGCACCAGCTCGTAAGCACACTCCTTCAAAACACGAAGAGGAATGCCGTCCAGGTCACTAACCTCCCTGACGTTCACAGATCTCAGGATCTCATGCACATGATCACTTGTAATCACAGGTGGAGTCTTGGAACATCTGAGAGGAGGAGTAGGAGTATTTTTGCCTGAATCGTCCTGGGGGGGAATTAGATTAAAAAAGAAGAGCAAAGAGATTAGCCTTTTCTGTGGGAGTAGTAGCTACAGAAACGTCAGAGTGAATAAGAGGGGGAAAGTTAGATTTTCAGAAGCATAAAAGATGATTTTGGCAATGGGGAAGAAATTTTTATTAATAAGAGATCCATGGAGGTCAGCGCATTTCCCTTTATTGAAAGCATGCTTAGCCTGACGAATAATATCACTGCAACGATTCCGATTTGAAAGAAAATTAGCAAAGGTGATAGGAGAAGGAGAGTCTTTCCGTTTCCGATACTCATTGTCTCAATCCTAAAGAGCATGTAAACAGGTTCAATCGATCCACGAATTTTGAGAAGAAAAAAATTTAATAGAAGATTGGTTTAACCTGCTTATTCTTAGATTACGGACCCTACTTTTTCAGCAGTCACTTGCTTCAGCAGGGTTAATAGAAATTGTAAGTAGCAAAGAAATACCCCCCCCCTAATTAGCTCTATTAAAGCTACAATATGTACGTTTAGGGCATGATGGAGCTGCAAGAGAGAAAGTGTTATAATTAAGAGCTACAGGATTGTGGTCTGAGTTACCGATAGCGGGGTAAATTTGTGTTCTTGTAGTGAAAAGGAGAATTAATAGATAAAGTGTTCATGAATTAGTTATGACAATCTGGTATGTTTCAGTATGAGAGTAGCCCAATCACTCAGTGAGGTGTACGTTGAAGTTCCCTAAGTAGAGGACCTCGACATTTTATTTAAAAAAACAGTCTCAAGAGAAGTTGTAAGATATTTAAAAGGATCCGGAAAATCTATTCTATCTAAAGAGCTGTAAGAAAAACACAATATAATAATAGTAGTAGGAAGAAAGATTTTAAGCCTTAGAATATCGAAGCTAGGACACTCAAGGTTTACGAGACGTGTTATTATTATTATTATTATTATTATTATTATTATTATTATTATTATTATTATTATTATTATTATTATTATTATTATTATTATTATTATTATTATTATTATTATATTATTATTATTATCTATTATTATTATTATTATATTATTATTATTATTATATTTATATATTATTATTATTATTATATATATATATATATAACTATATATATATATATATAATATATATTATAATATTATATAATATATATTATAATATATTATATATATATATTATATATATATATATATATATATATATATTATATATATATTATTATATATTATATGCGAATATGTAAGTAGTAAGGGGTGGGAAACTGACGGAAAAACTGCCGAGAGACCCCGACTCCTACCATCTTTGTGGTTTACCCTATGGTATTCCTTTGGCCGGAGGTTTAGCCTCCCAAAATAGGGCAAGCCCAGAGGGGTTTTTTTTGGTTCCTAAAAGGGCAACCTAATCCGTTAAATTTGTCCTTTTTAGCTACTTTTTTAACTACTTTTTAACGTTTTGTCCATAATCCAGGTCAAGATCCCCAACTCCGGAGGATTTTGGGGATTTTCCCCATTGGCAGCCCTGCACGGCGAAGGCAAAGACTAGAAAACCATTTGGAAGGTTTTTGGAATTTCCAGTCATTCGGCAGGCTGACTGGGAAATTTTCCATCATTTTCATCAGATTTTGACGTTGAACGTCAAACCTAGGGTTTTGAAGGTCGTGCAGACCGAAATTTAAGGTCTGGAGACCGGGACTTCCGAGGGTTTTGAGCCTGAACTCAAGGATTTTAAGCCCCAGAAGTGGGGCGGAGTCCCTCAAAAGGGGCTTTTTGGTTCCTAGAAGGTTTTAAATGATCGATAGATCATTTTTGATGGTTCCAATCGATTTATCATGATCGATTACCCCTAAATCGATCTTTAAATCGTCTTTCTACGTGCTCTGGTTGTCATTTAGCACTGAAAAATGTAATCGAAAGAAAATAATTACAATAATTATCATTCGATTAATCGCTGTAGTATCAGGCCAGTTTGGTATCACCCCCTTTCGATATGAAGGAATAGAGCTATAGGTCTGAAACTTGGAATATAATATGTATGTATAGGATAATCTACAAATCCGTGTAAATTCAAGTCTGTAGGTATGTATATAGAAGGGGGCGTCCACCACCCGGAGAGCGTAGCACGCTACGCCCGCGTTTATACCCTTTTGGCTTTCCAAACCCGAGAATGAGTTAAGCCTAACGAGAGTTAGGCTCGAGCGTGATGACGTAATCTCGTCGGAGACGAGATTACGTCAGCGCGCGAGCGCGCGCATGCGCATACACATACACATTATTATTATTATTTACGTCTTATATTACGGTTATTGAATATAGACAAAAACTACGAACACTTCGAAAACCGATCCCTAGTAAGAGATCGTTTTTTACCGAACTCCGACTTCGGATTCCGCCGAGGTTTCTTCTTCGCATCCAGTTCTGAGTCCGATATATATCTACATGGGTTAGATGTTAAAGATATTTGCTTCAAACTTGGTATATGTTCTATGAAGGTGATAAACTGATCCCACGCGAGTTTTGGTGACCGTAGGTCACCCCTAAGGGGGTGCTGGCCCCCTTAGCGCCAAGGTCAAATTCGTCCTGAAAACCCTGTTAGGCTTAACGTATCGGAGTGAAATTTGGATGTGAGTTATATGATGACGTAATCTCGTCGGAGACGAGATTACGTCCCTCTGCGTTCCCCCGTAAGGGGGGACGCTGCCCCACAAAAAAATTAAAAATGATCGTAGAAGATTGAAACTCAGAGAAAGGCTGGAGGATTCGGAGTCGGAGACGGAGTTGGAGTCGGATTCGGAGACGGAGTCGGAGTTGGATTCGGTTTCGGAGTCCATGGACCCCACCGGAGGTGGGTCCCCCCTTTGAAAAAAAAAGAAGAAGAAATGCATGGAATGCAAAACAGAGGAAGAAGAAAGGAAGAAGAAGAAAGGAAGAAGGAGGAGGAAAGGAGGAATGAGGAAGGAAGAATGAGGAAGGAGGAGTCTGAGGAGTAGGCACAGACACCGGTGCTGGAGCCACTGCGGTGTCAAGTTAATAAACATTTGTGTAATGATACAATATTTGTGTCTTTATATAGGTTATTGGATCTGTAGATTTCGAAAATAATGGTTTCAGAACCATCAAGAAAAAAATAAATAATAAATAAATAAATAAATAAATAAAATTTCTTACACTTTTTATGTTTATAACTTACAAATTTACGTTTTTACATACCCTAAAGCAGTAAATCACTAAATCAAGCCACCATCCAGCCCCCCTCCTATCACCCTCCTGACCATCTGTGATCTATTGATCTATTGATTAAGGTCACATTTCGAGTATCATTTTTGGATAAACATAACATAAAATCAAGTTCTTTATACAAAGATCAAACAATATATGCTGACGTAACAAAGTTTTCACATTAATAAAGCTTACTTAGCATCATCTGAACTAAGAAAATAATGTACAACAACAAACCTAAACTCATCTTAAAACAGGAATAAACGTCAAACATTAACAAGTTTCCACACCTATCAGCAGTAAAGCTAAAACTAACATAGCATCCAAAACGTAACTTATTCACACTTGGTCAAGCATATCTCTAACATAACAATGTTAATTTACACTGACATGGTAATATTTAACTAAAATTTACTATAACCTTGTGTAATTATCATATAGACCAGTGAAAGTATGCTAACGTAACAAAGTTTTCCTATTAATAAAGCCAACATGATGTAACATGAACTAAGAATATAATATACAACGACAAACCTGACACATCTTAGGTAAGAATAAACAGCTAACATTAACAAAGATCCACACTTAACACCAGTAAAGTAACTAACAAGACTCACAAAAACACAATCCCATTCATGCTTTATCAAACATATCTCCAACATGACAATGTTAATTTTACATTAACATAGTAATAATTAACAAAAAATTTAGCATAACCGTACCTAACCAGCATAATGCCTAATGGGTAAAGACAAACAGAGTAAAGTTTTACTCTCTGTAAAGCTAAACTATGAACATTACATACTTAACACACCCACACACACACACACACACACACACACACACACACACACACACACAACAATCATACGAATAAACAGCCATCATCATCAATGTAGTCAATAAATCGAACATATGAGGGAAGTAAAACAAGTTTCGTATTTTAATAACATTAATTTTCATTGAAAAAAGCGTTATATAAAATACATAAAAACATATAAATACATAAAAATATTAAGTTTATTTTTAAATAATTAATTAATTTCATCTTGGATTTCAGCGAACATAGGATTCAAGTTGGGTACGTTCTATATATCTCTCTAAAGATTTAACACCCTTTGAAGAATGTAAGTATAAATGTCTTCAGCAACACTAAAACCATTTTTTTCGGCATATGTCGCACAACAGCACTCATTCTCTCATAAAAGAGAGAAGTAAACTCATCCAAGCTGACAGTTATTAACGATTTCTGTATACTGCATTATATGGGAAACCACATGTTTCGGTGTAATATCGTAGATTACACCGTGAGCTTATGTATTAAGTCATCGAGTAAGTCAACATCGTTAAGATGTGTTTTTAATTTCGTTTTTTATTTTAAGCAAAACGCTGTAATATTTTCAGGTGTTCGAGCTGTGAAACCTATACATGTACATAGAAGGTCACACAATCGACGGGTTTCCAATATTGGCGTACCTCAAGGGTTTTAATATTGTCACACGACGAGAACACCACGTCTATTCTATTAGAACCACTTATGTTGTCTTTCCCTGTTAGATATTTCACTAAACGTTGATCTCTCGGATAACAAACACTTATCCTCTACCCATGTAGCAGCGATGTCGATAATCTTGATGAACCCATCAGCACAAACGAATAAAGGTCTATTATTTGACCCTTTGGCAGAAATACAAGCAACGTAACGACTGCCATTTGGTTTACGATTAAATATAATAAATGACACATCATTGGGAATAACGAAGCTCCTTGTGAAGATATCAACAACAGACGTGGAGATGCGGCGAGATGTCATCGTACCAGTCAGCGAAAAAAATGTCCTACATGACGGAAATCGTATGGCGTAAACAAACCCTTTATAGGTAATGGAGATTCTTTCTTTCAGCCAATCAGAAGAAATTAAACAAGAATACAAGCACAAACGAACCATATCAGTTCAAAAGGTATATATTCTCGCAATATACAACAACAAACAACAACAACAACCAACACAAAACAACACAACAAACAACAACAACAACAACAACAACAACAACAAACAAACAACAACAACAACAACAACAACAACAACAATAACATAGGACAAAAATAAGTTCTTATATATTACTAACCAACGAATATATGCTACGTAACAAAGTTTCCACGTTAATAAAGCTAACATAGCTTTACCAGAACTAAGAATATACTTGTACAATAACAAAATCTAACACACCTTACACACGATAAACAACTAACATTAACAAAGTTTCCATACTTAACAGCAGTAAAAGTACCTACCCCAGCGTACAAGACGTAACCTATCACACTTTTTCAAAGCATATCTCTAACATATTCACGTTAATTTTACATTGACACACTATTGATTTACGTCGCATTCCGAGTATCATTTCGGATAAACATAGCACAAAAATGAGTTCTTTATATACTAAACAGCGAATATATGCTAAACATTACAATGTTTCCACAATAATAAAGCTACATAGCATCATATGAAACTAAGAAAAATAATGTACAACGACAAAACTAACACAACTTACGCCACTGAATAAACAGTTAACATTTAACAAAAGTTCCACACTTAACACATGTAAGTAAACTAGCTATTGCATACAAAACGTTAACCATATTCATGACCTTTTTAATAAAGTTCTATATATATTTACTGGGCCCCCACGAAAAAAAGGGCGTTTTAGGGCGGGGGCTTTAACCGGGAACAAAGTTTAGCTTCAATAAAGGCTAACATGTCATAACCTGAACTAAGTATATAATGTACAAATGCAAACCTAACATACCTCACGCATGAATAATCAGCTAACATCCTGAAAATTCCCTACTTATCAAAGGTAAAGTAGCTAACAGGTCATACAATACTCGATATGTTCCCGCTTTTCGAGCATATTAGCAGCAGATAAAGCCGTATTATCTAACAAAATCCCTTAACAAAGTGACCAATCTATCAAAGATGCCACCATCTTGAACTATGAATTGACACTATCTTCATCAAAGTGTCAATCGTTTCGAGTATAACATCATTTGACCTATGAATAAACGTAGACATTATCAAAAGTCTAGGGCAAACCTAACATTACTCAACAAAAAACTTAACCTAGGCTCACGTTTCTAACACATCATCGTCAGTTAACACAGTAATATCTTACAAAAACTCATCATTTCTCTAACAAATCTGTGCTAACATACCTTGCGTATGAAAAATCCGCCAACCTCCCAAAAATCCCTCCTTAAACAAAAAATAAAGCTAGCTAGACAGTCATACCAATATCGAAAATGTTCCACTTTTCCAGGGCATTTCTGCAACAGGTAAAGACGTATTATCTTACAAAATCCCTTAAAAAAGTGGCCATTCTATCAAAGATACATGCATCTTGAACTATGAAGTTGACACTATCTCATCAAAGTGTGCCTTGTCTCGAGTATAACATCATTTGAGCTATGAATAAGCGTAGACATTAGCCAAAATTCTCGGACAAACCTAACATTACTCAACAAAATCTTAACATAGGCCTCACGTTTTCTAACATATCATCGTCAGTTAACACAGTAATATCTTACAAAACTCATCATTTCTCTAACAAATCAGTGTTAATTTCACACTGTCATAGAAATATTTAACATAACGTACCTTAACCTACGAATAAACAGCTTTCATTAACCAGAGTTTCTAAAGCAACACATCACCTTCCCAAGAGAAAACCCAATGGATTACTATTGAATAGGGTGTGAATCCTGAGAGTGGGATCACCCCGAGGGGTGTAAGCGGGTTTTAGGTCTCAGCCCGCAGGGCTAGGCCTTACACCTCCTTCGGAGGGGTAAAACCCGCTTACACCCTTCGGGGGTGATCCCACTCTCAGGATTCACACCCTTTCACATGAGTGAATCCCATGGGTTTCTCCTTGGGAGGTGACTGTGATTTGCTTAATACTCTTGGTTTAAGAAAGCTGTTTATTTCGTAAGTTAGGTACGGTATGTTAAATATTACTATGACCGGGTGAAATTAACACTGATTTGTTGGAAGAAATGATGAGTTTTGTAAGATATTACTGTGTAACCTGACGATGATGTGTTAGAAACGTGAGCCTAGTTTAAGATTTTGTTGAGTAATGTTAGGTTTGTCCGAGAATTTTGCTAATGTCTACGCTTATTCATAGCTCAAATGATGTTATACTCGAGACGGAGTGACACTTTGATGAAGAGAGTGTCAAATTCATAGTTCAAGATGCATGTATCTTTGATAGAATGGCCACTTTTTTAGAGGGAATTTGTTAGATAATACGTCTTTTTACCGGTTGCTGATCCAAAATGATGGGAAAAGTGGGAACATTCGAGTATTTGTATGACCTGTTAGCTACTTTATCTTTGATAATACGGAATTTCAGGATTGTTTAGCGGATTATTCATACGCTAGGTATGTTAGCACAGAGTTGTTAGAGAAATGATTGAGTTTTTGTAAGATATACTGTGTTTAAACTGACGATGATGTTGTTTTTAGAAACGTGAGCCTAGGTTAAGTTTTTTTGTTGAGTATGTTAGGTTTGCCCTAGACGTTTGCTAATGTCTACGTTTATTCATAGGTCAAAATGATGGTTATACTCCGAAACGAATTGACACTTTGATGAAGATAGTGTCAATTCATAGTTCAGATGGTGGCATCTTTGATAGATTGGTCACTTTGTAAAAAGGGATGTTGTTAGATAATACGGCTTTAATCTGCTGCTAATATGCTCGAAAAGCGGGAACATATCGAGTATTGTATGACCTTTTAGCTACTTTACCTTTGATAAACTTTACCTTGATCAGTAAGGAATTTTTCAGGATGTTAGCTGATTATTCATGCGTGAGCGTATGTTATGGTTTGCAATGTACATTATAATTCTTAGTTTCAGGTTTATGACATGTTAAGGCTTTATTGAAGCTTAAAACCTTTGTTCCGTAAGCATATCTTCGTGGGCCAGTATATATATATAGAACTTATTAAAAGTATGAATAGGTTACGTTTTGAATGCAATGCTAGTTACTTTACAGGTGTTAAGTATGGAACGTTTCATGAAAGTTAACTGTTTAATATTAGTGCGTAAGTTGTGTTAAGTTTGTCGTTGTTACATTATTTTCTTAGTTCATATGATGCATGTTAGCTTTATTATTGTGGAAACATTGTAATGTTAACCTATATTCGCTGGTTAGTATATAAAGAACTCATTTTTTGCGGTTTTCCGAAATGATACTCGAAAATGCTACGTAAATCAATAGTGTCATTTACATAATTGAAATTTCCATGATAGAGATATGCTAGAAAAGGTGTTGAATAGGTTAGTCTTGTTAACGCTGCGGGTAGTACTTTTACTGCTTGTTAAGTATGGAACTCCCTTGATATCTAGATTCCAAACAGAAGTAGGTGGTTAGATGTTATTGTACAGTTTGGAAGGTAGTGAGTAAATCATGGATGATGATGAACTTGAAAAACAATGTTACGTTAGCATATTATTCGTTGGTTAGGTATATAAAGAACTTATTTTTGTACTATGTTTATGGGTTGTTGTTGTGTTGTTGTTATTGTTGTTGTTGTTTGTTGTTGTTGTTGTTGTTGTTGTTGTTGTTGTTGTTGTTGTTGTTGTTGTTGTTGTTGTTGTTGTTGTTGTTGCTGTTGTTGTTGTCTAGGGATAATTTATACCCTTTTTGAACTGATATGGTTCGTTCGTACGTTGTATTCTTGTTTACTTTCTTCTGATTGGCTGAAAGAAAGAAATCTTCATAACCCTAAAGTTGTTTACGTATACGATTTCCGTCAGTAGGACATTTTTTCGCTGTACTGGTACGGATGACATCTCCCCGCATCTCCACGTCTGTTGTTGATATATTCACAAGGAGCTTCGTTATTCCCAATGATGTGACATTTATATTTAATCGTAAACCAAATGGCAGTCGTTACGTTGCTTGTATTTCTGCCCAAGGGTCAAATAATAGACCTTTATTCGTTTGCGCTGATGGATTCATCAAGATTATCGACATCGCTGCTACATGGGTAGAGGATAAGTGTTTGTTATCCGAGAGATCAACGTTTAGTGAAATATCTAACAGGGAAGACAACATAAGTGGTTCTAATAGAATAGACGTGGTGTTCTCGTCTTGTGACAATATTAAAACCCTTGATGTACGCAACTACTGGAAACCCGTCGATTGTGTGACCTTCTACCGTACATGTATAGGATTCACAGTTCGAACACCTGAAAATATTCAGCGTTGCTTAAAATAAAAAAACGAATTAACAACGCATCTTAACGATGTTGACATACTCGATGACTTAATACATATAGCTCACGGTGTAATCTACGATATTTACACCGAAACATGTGGTTTCCCATATAATGCAGTATACAGAAATGCTTTAATAACTATCAGCTTGGATGAGTTTACTTCTCTCTTGTATGAGAGAATGAGTGCTGGTGAATCGATATATGCCGAAAAATGGTTTAGTGTTGCTGAAGACATTTATACCTACATTCTTTCAAAGGGTATTGAATCTTTAGAGAGATATATAGAACGTACCCAACTTGAATCCTATGTTCGCTGATCAGATGAATTAATATATTAAAATTTAAATAAATATTATTTGTTATTTATTATGTTTTTATGGTATATTTATATTAAGTGATTGGAAATTTCATTTATATTGCTTGGATAAAATACGAAAACTGTTTTACTTTCCCTCGTATGTTCGATTTTATTGACTACAATTGATTGATGATGGCCTGTTTATTCAGCTGGTTGTGTGTGTGTGGTGACTGTGTGTGTGTGTGTGTGTGTGTGTGTGTGGTGTGTGTGTGTGTGTGGTGGGGGTGTGTGTGTGTGTGTGTGATTGTTGTGTGGGCGTGTGTGTGGGTGTGTTAAGTATGTAATGTCATAGGTTTAGCTTTACAGGAGTAAAACTTTACTCTGTTTGTCTTTACCCATTAGGCATTATGCTGGTTAGGTACGGTTATGCTAAATTTTTTTGTTAATTATTACTATGTTAATGTAAAATTAACATTGTCATGTTGGAGATATGTTTGATAAAGCATGAATGGAATGTGTTTTTTGTGAGTCTTGTTAGTTACTTTACTGCGGTGTTAAGTGTGGATTCTTTGCTTAATGTAGCTGTTTATTCTTAACTAATAGGAGTGTCAGCGTTTTGTTCGTGTATATTATATTCTAGTTTCATGTTAACATCCATGTTAGCTTATATTAATAGGAAAACTTTGTTACGTTAGGCATTACTCTTCACCGTTCTATATGATAATTTACACAAGGTTATAGTAAATTTTTAAGTTAAATATTAACAGTGTTAATGTAAAATTAAAATTGTTATGTTAGAGATATGCTTGACAAGGGTGAATAAATTTACGTTTTTGGATGCTATGTTAGTAACTTTACTGCTGTTAGGTGTGAAACTTTGTTAATGTTGACCGTTTATTCCTGTTT
Organism: Trachelipus rathkii; assembly: GCA_015478945.1. Classification (NCBI taxonomy): domain Eukaryota; kingdom Metazoa; phylum Arthropoda; class Malacostraca; order Isopoda; family Trachelipodidae; genus Trachelipus; species Trachelipus rathkii. Next base: position 24,719 of record JABUQX010050599.1, read on the forward strand.
AAGATGAGTTAAGTTTGTCGTTGTACATTATTTTCTTAGTTCAGATGATGCTAAGTAAGCTTTATTAATGTGAAAAACTTTGGTACGTCAGCATATATTGTCTGATCTTTGTATAAAGAACTTTATTTTTATGTTATGTTTATCCAAAATACTACTCGAAATGTGACCTTAATCAATAGATCAATAGATCACAAGCATGGTCAGGAGGTTATAGGAGGGGGCTGGGATTGGTATTCTTGATTTAGTGATACTGCTTTTAGGCGTATGTTTTAAAAACGTTAAATTGTAAGTTATAAACATAAAAAAGTGTAAGAAATTTTATTCTAAATTTATGTTATTAATTTATTTTTTTTTTTCTTGATGGGTTTCTGAAACCATTATTTTTCGAAATCTACAGATCCAATAACCTATATAAAGACACAAATATTGTACATTACAACAAAATGTTTATTACTTGAACCGGCAGTGTCCAGCACCGGTGTCTGTGCCTACTCCTCAGACTCCTCCTTCCTCATTCTTCTTCGATTCTGGCATTCCCCTTCCTCCTCCTTCTTCCTTTCTCTTCTTCCTTTCTTCTTCCTCTTGTTTGTGCATTCCAAGGCATTTTCTTCTTCTTCGTTTTTTCAACGTGGGACCCACCTCGGGTGCGGGTCCCATGGACTCCGAATCCGAATCCCAACTCGACTTCCGTCTCCGAACCGACTCAACTTCCGTCTCCGATCTGAATTCCTCCAGGCCTTTTCTCGAGTTCAATCTTCTACGATCATTTTTAATTTTTTGTGGGGCAGCGTCCCCCCCCTCACAGTTTCAGTCGAGGGACGTAATTCTCGTCTCCGACGAGATTACGTCATCATATAACTCACATCCAAATTTCACTCCGATACGTTAAGCCTAACAGGGTTTTCAGGACGAATTTGACCTTGGCGCTAAGGGGGCAGCACCCCCTTAGGGGTGACCTACGGTCACCAAAACTAGCGTGGGATCAGTTTATCACTTCATAGAACATATACCAATTTTAGCGAGATACGTTAACTCTAACCCATGTAGATATATATCGGACTCAGAACTGGATGCGAAGAAGAAACCTCGGCGGAATCCGAAGTCGGAGTGCGTAAAAAACGATCCCTTACAGGGATCGTTTTTCGACTCAGATTCGAATCTTCGACGTAATAATAATAATAATGTTATGTGTATGCGCAGTGCGGCGCGCCTCGCGCGCTGACGTAATCCGTCCCGACGAGATTACGGCATCACGCCAGCCTTAACTCGCGTTAGGCTAACTCATTCTCGGCGTTGAGAAGCCAAAAGGTATAATACGCTGCGTTAGCGGCACGCTCTCGGGGGTGACCCCCCTCTATATACATCCTACAGACTTGAAATTTACACGGATTCGTGCTTATCCCATACATACATTATATTCCAAGTTTCAGACCTATAACTCTATTCCTTCATATCGAAAAGGGTGGTCGATACCAAACTGGCCTGATACTACAGCGATTAATCGAATGATAATTATTGTAATTATTTTCTTTCGATTACATTTTCAGTGCTAAATGACAACCAGAGCACGTAGAAAGACGATTTAAAGATCGATTTAGGGGTAATCGATCATGATAAATCGATTGGAACCATCAAAAATGATCTATCGATCATTTAAAACCTTCTAGGAACCAAAAAGCCCCTTTTGAGGGACTCCGCCCCACTTCTGGGGCTTAAAATCCTTGAGTTCAGGCTCAAAACCTCGGAAGTCGGTCTTCCAGACCTTAAATTCGGTCTCACCGACCTTAAAAACCCTAGGTTTGACGTATCAAACGTCAAAATCTGATGAAATGATGGAAATTTCCAAGTCAGCTGCCGACATGACTGGAATTTCCAAAAACCTTCCAAATGGTTTTCTAGTCTTTGCCTTCGCCGTGCAGGGCTGCCAATGGGGAAAATCCCCAAAATCCTCCGGAGTTGGGGATCTTGACCTGGATTATGGACAAAACGTTAAAAAGTAGTTAAAAAAGTAGCTAAAAATGCTAAAAAAGGACAAATTTAACGGATTAGGTTGCCCTTTTAGGAACCAAAAAACCCCCTCTGGGGGCTCTGCCCTATTTTGGGAGGCTAAACCTCCGGCCAAAGGAATACCATAGGGTAAACCACAAAGATGGTAGGAGTCGGGGTCTCTCGGCAGTTTTTCCGTCAGTTTTCCACCCTATACTACTATATATATATATATATATATATATATATATATATATATATATATATATATATATATATATATATATATATATATATTATATATATATATATATATATTGAGTATTTAAAACAGAGATATTATAAAACCCTTATAAATATTATATAGACAAAAAGTTACTAAACGCCCACACGGAACGGGAGGTTGGATCAAAAAATAATTTTCACAGGTAGCATCTATAATACATAAATAGATGTTCTAAGGGCGAAATGAATTTTTTTTAACTATGTTCAGGGGCGAAATTAGGTTGTGTTGTGTTATGTATGTTATGTTAGTTATGTTATGTTATGTTATGTTATTGTTTATGTTATGTTATGTAGGTTAGTTAGGTTTAGGTTAGGTTAGGTTAGGGTTAGGGTTAGGGTTAGCGTTAGTTAGGTTAGGTTAGGTTTAGGTTAGGTTTAGCGTTAGGTTAGGTTAGGTTAGGTTAGGTTACGGTTAGGTTAGCGTCCTAGGAAAAAAATTTCATTTCGCCCCTAAAACATCTATTTTATGTATCATAGAATCTACCTGTGAAATTTTTGTTTGATCCGAGCCCCGGTTCCGTGTGGGCGTTAAGTTACTTTTTAACCTATATATATATATATATATATAATATATATATATATATATATAATATATATTATATAATATATATATATATAATATATATATATATATATATATATATATATATATTTATATTATATATAATATATATATATATATAATCAGGCTTGGGTTCAAGCTCAGGCAAAAAAAATCACTCCCTAGTTATCACTAAATTATATATATATATATATATATATATAATATATATATATATATAGTATATATTATATACTTAATATATATATATATATATATATATATATATATATATATATATATATATATATATATATATATATATATATAATTATATAATATATATATATATATATATATATATATATATATATATATATATATATATTATATATATATATATATATATATAAAAATATATAATGCTTACAAAAGAAAACTTAGATCGAGTAAAATAAAATTAAATATTACGAAAAAGAAAATTGAATTTATAAGTTAGACTCAAAAGAAAGTTAAATTAAGTTAGCGCGCAACATTTAGAAAACTGAATACAGTGTGTGACATCATAGAAATGATGTCATGTCACATTAGAACAGGGTCTTTCATGTGAATACATTATGTAAAGTTTGGTTACACTTAGCATTGCTAGTTTGAACGGTAACACTTATATTAGGCAAGGTTAAAATAGGTTAGGTTAGGCTAGATTAGGTTGGTTAGGTTAGGTTAGACATTGGGTTAGAAATTATGGTAATGCGATAGACAATATTATATATTAGCAACAATTGAAATGCTAATTGCTTTGTAGGTGATGCTAGATTGACTGGTAATGTAAGTTTTTTTTAACAGGATGTTACCACTCACATTTGATTTTTCTAGACAATGTTTTGTAAGTTTCTTTTGATAGGTTGGGAACTTTTTTAATGTTAGCATTTATTCTCAATTCATTATGTTAGATATGTTAGGTTATGTGCGTCAAAATAACCAGTAATGCTTAAAAGCAATAAAAAAATTCTAAAAGTGGCAAAAATATTCGTCTTGTGGTGGTAGATGTATTAATTTAATATTTAGATTTATCAATAAGTTTCTGTTAGATTAGGTAAAGATAATTTAATATTTTTACTTTTTAATATATAAACAAATGTCAAAAAGAATAAAATATGTACCATCTTGCTTTGAAAGTGGGAGGACTTAATGTTTCTTGTTGGGTATTCTTATTTTCTGAAAATATGGCGGGGCTAACTTTTCGCAATTTTTTTTCCATATTAAAGCTGTTGAGATTATAAGACCCTTCGTAAAAATTACGTTTGTATGTTGAAATATAAATTGAAGTAACGATTAACTGTTTGAAGTAATATTGTTAGTATATTTCATGTATGTTTGTTTGTAATACTAAATGAAGTGCAAATATGACATTAATCAGTTGATCAATTTGTTAGGGGTGGGAAGGAGTGGAGTGAGTAGTTTGCGTTACTGCTTTAAGACCAATAAATTTATATTTATTACGTTATAAACATTTTTTTTACAGTTGTCACCACTACTCACGGGCAAAGCCCTATTCAAGGAGGGGTGCTGTATGCCTCAGAAGTGAACAACTAACATAAATTACACAGATGAGCACAGACGCAGGCTTTGAAGTGTGGGAGATTAAATTCAGCAGGAAACACAGAAGATGGGAGATAATTTCACAGAACGGAAGTAGCAGGAAAGAATAAAGCACCGCAGCGAACTAGCCTGGAGTTACCAATATCAACACAAAACTCATGTGCAGACACAGCACCTCTTGTGCATCGAGGGCGACGTAAAGGTAGTGCTACGCGAGTGATAAGTTCCCTCGAGCACCTGCCGCTGCGGTACCTATAGAAAAGAGATAAAGCATCATCATCGCGCCGCGAAGATAGATGGTCAAGTGATGCTGAAAGTACAGAACAGATAAAAAGATAATAATAATAGAGAGAAAGAATAAAAGTTTAAAATAAAATATATATATTTTTTAAAATGTGAATTGAAGCTTATAAATATATATAAAAAAACTTCAAATCAAAATAATAAAAGTAAAATAAAGCTTATTAAGTAATAAATAGTTAACAATTAAAAATATAAAATTAAAATTTCTAAAAAGCAAATATAAATGTTCCAGCTTGAAAAGAAAGCGGTTAAAAAATTAGTATGTGAGTTGTAATAAATAAATTGATGTTTGGCACATATGACATGATTCAATTTATCAAGTGATTAGGGGACGGAGGGGAAGGGATAGGTGGTTTGTGTTATTGCTTTAGGGTCAATGAGCTAATATTTTTATGGTATAAACATAAAAGTTAACAAAAATAGAAAATAAACATTAGAAGAATAAAAATAATAATAAATTTTTTAAAAACTGTTAAATAAAATTATTTAAATATTGAAACTTAAAATCAAAACAAAAAATGTAAAATAAAACTTATTAAATAATAAAAAAGTTATCAAGCAAAAGTATAAAACTATTCTTTAAAGCAAATATAAATAATGAAGTCTGAAGTTGAAAAGAAAACGGTTATAAAATTATCATTGTGAGTTTATAATACAATAAATGCTGATACATATAAGACATGAATAAATTGATCAGTTGATCAGAGGTGGGGGATATGCCCTATTGCTTTACTGCTTTGGAGTCAATAATTTACTATTTTTTACGTCATAAGCATAAAAAGTGAACAAAAATAGAAAATAAACATTAATTAAAAGAATAAAAATCAATAAAAAAACATAAAATGTTTGAAAAAATGTCAAAAAATCAAAACACGAAATGCAAAATAAAACTTATAAGAGAATAAAACTTTTCAAACATAAATATAAAATTTAAATAAAACTTTAAAATTAAAAAAAAATTAGCCAAAAATTTAAAAATAAAATTTGTTTTTTAAAAGAAAATTAAATTAAGTTAATGCTTATGAACACAAAACAAGACAAATGATATATTAAATATGTGAAAAGAAATTAAAATATAAATGTTACAGTTTAAAATAAATATATAGTTAAATGTAAAAGTTAGAGCTAATGAAAAGAAAACAAGATATATATATATATATATATATCATATATATATATATATCATATATATACTATATATATATATAGATATTATATAATATAATATATATATATATATATATACTTATATATATATAACTATATTAAAGTTAAACACTTACATTGAGTAAACGAGAATATTATTAAAATATGTTAAGTTAACACAAAAAAATGAGAATATAAATAAAATATTAAATATGTGAAAGCAAAATAAAATGTATATGTTACAGCTGAAAGGAAATATGTTAAAACATAAACGTTAGCTCTCGGACCATAGAAAACGTGATGTAAATGAATATTTAATAAAATTGGGTAAGTCATTTGAACTCGTATTTTATAAATTTGGGATATTTTTAGGTCATGATAATTGAGTTACGACTCTTGTTGTAAAGGAAGCGTTCTGATAAGATATGTTTACATTTAAAATTCTAGAGGGATGTAAAATAATAAGAGAGGAGAATGAGGAAGATATAGATAGATAGACAGAGTGATAGATAGGTAGAATTAAAGAAATAGATAATGATATATTCAAGTGTCGTTATAATTAACAAGTTAAGTGGACCCTGAGATAGACAAGAGGTAGAGTCAGCATTTAAGATTTTGACATTGATGAGGGAATAAACAATAAACACGATATATGTTTTTGACGAAGAAGAGATGCAATCATAGGAAATACCGATATGAAGCTAGGCAACTGAAGGGAGCTTCTATTTTGTTCAGAAGAGTCTAACCATTGATAGTGATATGGATGAAGGTATTAAGATAGGCCTAGAATAATAATATTATTAATGGTGGTAACGGTGATAATTGTGATAATGATAATAATAAATAATAACACCCCCTCCTCGATTAGGGCTCTGCTCATGAGTGGTGGTGACATTTGTAAAAAAAATCTGAAAAGGTCTGGTAGATACAGTAGCCATGTGTGTGTGTATGTGTGTGTGTTCTCCGATTTTCCAGCCAAAATTTCATTTTAAAAGTGAAACCCAATTAAGGATATCAACCTCCACCTCAAGTGATGACCTTAAACTGACTAATTCCTCCTGGAATCTTTCACATTCCTTCTTCAGGAAGAGAAACCAGAAAAAATTGCATTTTCTACGAAGAAATAGATTTTATGTCACGGAGAGTATATTTACCACGACTTCGGAACGAAAAATAAATAGTATAAGATTCAGTAGTTTGAAGACGACGGTAATTTCTGAAGGCAGCGTTCCTTTGGCGAATAGCTCTATAACAAGTATAGTTAAAGCAAAGTTTGTTTGTTTTAGGTGAAATGAAATAATATGGAAAATACGTCTCCATTCCAGAGAGAATCACCTCAATTATGCGTTCCGAACATTCTGTGGAACCCCTCTATGGAAGCAGTAGCCTTTCCATGGGAAATCAAAGAAGTAAACCGCAAGTCCGACCGGTTTGCATCACCAAAGTGCCAAGAGAATTTCTTCGATATAGGCAAGGGTTTATCCTGTTAAAGACTTGAAGAGATAGAACAGGATACAAAGACAAGAAGGTTATAGGAGAATTCCGGAGGAGGAAAGAGCTTAGTAGATTAAGGAGAAGGATTGAAAGTTAATAAAGGATCTGGAATGATGGGATCATCTCCAAGATAATCAGAAAACTAGTAGGGAGCTTCACCAAGTGCTCAAGGTCATCCAGCATATAGAAATGGTAAGCAAATACACCAGTCGTATCATGGGAATTAGAGGAAAGCCACTGCCGGTGGTGAACGTTGAAATCACTCAAAATAATTATTTCTGAGGAAAGAAAAGAAGAGTTTGATAGTCAATGAACTTTGGAGTGTCAGTAGCCTTAGGTAATAAATAAGCAGAACAGATGAATTTAGTTTATACGTTGACATGAGAACATAAGCCACAAAGAAAAATATCAGAAGACTCCAGATTAGAAACACGAGAGCAAATTACGTTGATAAGAACATATGGCAACATCCGCCTTTGGTTTAAAATTGATGACAGAGACAGTTGGAGAAAACAAGGAAAGGTTTGCTGTCAGCACTGAAGCACCTGTGTATCAGTTAGGAAGATGAGACGAGGTGTAGAAGATGAGGGGTAGTGCATTTTAAAGTAAAAATTAGTGAAATGACCTCAAAGATTGCAAAAATTAATGAAAAAGAAAGACCAAGCACCAGAACAGGCCGGAAATTCAAAGACGGCATGAACCCCACCACTGGAGGCCGTCAACTCCCCTGCAGAGATGGGGGAAGGGTGGATATATATATATATATATATATATATATATATATATATATATATATATATATATATATATATATATATATATATATATATATATATATATATATATATATATATATATATATATATATATGATAGAGGTGTAGTGATGACATAGGTGTAATGGCTGAGGGGATATTTTTAAAGTCCGAATCTCTTGGCTTCTTTGATGCTGCATTTAATAGCCCCATTTTATATGTTTTTGTATAATATTAGTTTGTGTACTGGTTCAAGGTATATTTACGAACCTTATAACATGTATTCAAGTGCGTTAGCTTATTTTAAAATCTTGGTATATCTGTGTTTATTACAAATCAGGTGAGATATTGTCAATGGTTACCGAATGCATACAACAGTTGATATAGAAGAGGTTATGAACTTACATACTTCGATATAAATTTGAAGTATAATAATATGATACCTATACTGGAAGTCCATACATAAAAATTACGGTTTGTTCATGGAGGGAAAGTTTATTTATGCATGTACACGCATTGTATATTTAACTAATATAGTAATTATGTAATAATATTTTTAGAATAAACAACTTTTTCATAACTTATACATAGAGAAGATTATATATATATATATATATATATATATATATATATATATATATATATATATATATATATATATATATATATATATATACTACTTATATATATATATATATATATATTATATATATAATATAAAAAATGTTTGGTAAAATAGGAGTTGTATCAGTAAACCATGTGCGTAAAGCATTAAACCAGTAAAACCGAGGCATATATCATAGTGAATGAGATAGCTCTATCAGGGCTAATTGCTCTATTACCTTATTGAGTTACAGCTTTAGTATCGATAAATTCGTGTTTTATAAACCCTAATCCTGTAAATCCGTAAAGATATACCTTAAAAAGGGAGGGTATGGGACAACTTCTATACATTAGCTCTACCTCCTATGTAGTTGCAGCTTTAAGGCATATAAAACTTGTTTTACAATCCTTAAAGTAATAAGATCTTTACGGTGTCACTTTCGGACTATTTGTTCTATTTCCCTTAAGGAATTATAACTTTAGGTTATATAAAACAAACTGTTTTCTACAAAAACAAAATGTTCTTTCGAAAACTAAATGTTTTTCAAGAAACTTTACCAGTGAAATGGTATTTTCTATAAATAAAATTAAAAATGTTCAAGTAAGAAATAAAATGAACGACTCATAATATAGGAAACGGTATATTTGAAAATACAAAATGATGTAATGAAAGTTTACAACGACATATCATAAAGAAAATATTTTCGCGACCGCGTAGTAATATTACGCCGGCGGGTTCATGCGTCGGTTCCGCACCGGGGCGCGCTTGCGGGCGCTCTCGCGTTGGGCTTCACGTGGTCTACTATAAATCTAGTAAATTAATTATTATCTATTCTAGTGAAATTCAGCTATTAGCTCATGTGTCTGTAATTAGGCAGCACCTAATAGATCCATATTGATATTTTATATGAAATGAATATCCATTCAGACGCTCAGTCTTGTTCCAGTGCTCATAGGATCAGCAGCTTGAGTAGCATTCGTTCTACAATATTTCGAAATTTTAAAACCTAGCAAAATGAATATTTTTCAACTCAATAATTATTCCTCAATGTAAGTATTTATTATAAATATGTTGTATCATATCTGATCAGTAATTAAAGTAATTAAATACACTTCCATATAATAATAAAGGGTAGATGAAACATACTGATGTCTTAAAAGTAGTTTTGTATTTTTTACATATGTGTACTGGATATGCTTGCATGTATTCTGAAAATTTTATCAAGTCATTCATACCTCTTTATATATTTATATATATATATATATATATATATATATATATATATATATATATATATATATATATATATATATATATATATATATATAATATATATATATTTATTATATATTTATATATATATATATATATATATATATATATATATATATATATATATATATATATATATATATATATATATATACTATCTCTCTCTTTTTGTGAAAAATATGTATATATATATATATATATATATATATATATATATATATATATAAACGCATGTGACGAGATGGATATTGCACTATGTTACAAAGACAGATAGTTATATCATAAAATTATTTTCACTTATAAAGCTTAAAATGGTAAAAACTGATGATTGTTAGACATCGTTGTTGCATAATGTTTTGTAATACTTATTAAAAGTCTCTTCGTAGAGTATATGTTTAAGTGAAACATTGAATAAATGTTTGTTAAACATTTATATAATAGTATAATAATAAGTGTATGTCTTCGCGTGTGTGTGTATGTGTCGTGTGTGTGTGATTGTATAGAAGATAAATAACAAACAACTCAGGTCATAAATATAAATAACAGTATATAATAATAATTACCCAATCATCAGATGTTGAGAGCTATCTTTATGTCCTGACATATAGTGTGAAACTGAAAATGTCGTGATCTTTTGTACCTATAACTCTTATCTAGTGTTTGTTTTTCACCCTTAACTGTGACTTTAATCTGGCAAACGATATAATAATAATAATAATAATAATAATAATAATAATAATAATAATAATAATAATAATAATAATAATAATAATAATAATAATAATAATAATAATAATAAATAATAATAATAATAATAATAATAATAATAATAATAATAATAATAATAATAATAATAATAATAATAATAATAATAATAAAACAAATACAAATTATTTAAAAACTTTGAAATAATTTTAGTTAACAGTGGATGAATAATATAAATGTAAATGATTAATTAAAAAACAAAATGTTTTTAATAAAATAGTCACATTATAGATATTAAAATATGATGTAAAACAGTAAAGCAGTAAAGCATTAAAGCAGTAAAGCAGTAAAAAAAAAGCATACTATTATTTCCCTCTGTTGCTATGCATTTGCGCTATTGATTTACTGCTTTACTACTTTAGGGTCACTGTAAAGTACAATTTTTTAATAAAATTTTTAAAAATTTTGTTAGAGAAGAAACAAAAAGCAAAATAAATAAAATAAAAAAATTTTATAAATAAAAAGTATTAAAATAATTTTTAAAACAATAAATAAATTTAACACAATGTTTATAACCAACATAATTAAAATTTTATAAATAAAAAGTATTAAAATAATTTTTAAACAATAAACTTTGAAATTTTAGTTAACATTGAATGAATATGTAAATGATTAGTTGTTATCTTTGAAAAACATAAAAAGTTATTAATAAATTATATGTTTATACTTATTACACGTCAAAATATGACGTAAAATAAAAATACAAAATAAAACATATGAAGTTTGAGAATGTTAATGTTAAAATAAGTTAGACTGTGCACACATTAAACAAATCGAGTACATGTTTTAACTCGAGTACATTAGTTGTGCAACATTTAAACGTCAATACCTCTGTTGTGCTACATTTTGATGCCTTTGTGTATGATTAAGAGAGTGTCGTTTAAATTCTCTGTGCTAAGTTTCATATATTTGTGTAATATAAAGCTGTTGTTAGAGCATAAGTCTATGTAATTAATAACTTTTAGGTTTTTAAAATTTCATTTAAAAGACCAAATCACGTTTTAGGGTTCAACCCATATCTCATATGGGTCCTTAGACTCCTTTAAGAGCATTGAAACTATGTTATTTGTGCTCTACATCACTGAAAACATATATAATCGTGCTAAGTGTATGTTTACTAACTCAATGCCTCACCGAATCCACACCTGTGCATGTACCGCTACATACAATCACTCGTTTGCTACGACTTTTTTAATAAAATTTCTTAAAATTTTAGTAAAAACAAAAATGTTTATAAACAAAATAAATAAAATTTTATAAATAAAAAGTATTATTGCAATCACTCAATTGCTATAATACAAGTCTTCCTCCTTTCTCCTTCTTCTTCCTTCCTTCCTCCTTCCTCATTCTTTTTCTTGTTTAACTTGTTTTATTATTTCTATGTTGTTTCTTAATTCTTTTTCATTATTTTTATTGTTATAACTTCCTAAATAGATTTCTAATTTTTAATGTTATTGCTCAGCTTTTCCTGGTTTTGGAGTGTAATTACACGACCTCAGTACTCAACTCATCAATTGTGAATGAGTCGCTTATAGGGCTTCGTCCCGAACGCTCCTCTGGATACCGATCCTTCATCCCAGATCTCATTTTTATTTTAAATAAAAAGGTGTGTGTGTGTGTGTGTGTGTGTGTGTGTGTGTGTTCATTGCTGTGCGTGTGTGTGTGTTATTATTTTTCCTGTGTGATATTGTGTGTTAAACAATAAAAGTCATGAAGTAAAACAACTGGAGGTATAATAATAATAATAATAATAATAATAATAATAATAATAATAATAATAATAATAATAATAATAATAATAATAATAATAATAATAATAATAATAATAAAAAACTCGAATTATTTAAAAACTTTCAAATAATTTTAGTTAACAGTGTGTGTTTTAATGAACCTGGTGTGTGTGTGTGATGTGTGTGTGTGTGTGTGTGTTAAATAATAATAGTCATGAAGTAAAATGACTGTAGGTATAATAATAATAATAATAATAATAATAATAATAATAATAATAATAATAATAATAATAATAATAATAATAATAATAATAATAATAATAATAATAATAATAATAATAATAATAATAAAACAAATCCGCATTATTTAAAAAACTTTCAAATAATTTTAGTTAACAGCGGGTGAATAATATAAATGTAAATGATTAATTAAAAACATAAAATGTTTCTAATAAATAGTCTCATTAAATATTAAAATATGATGTAAAGCAGTAAAGCAGTAAAGCAGTAAAGCAGTAAACCAGTAAACCAGTTGGTAGACCTGCTGATACCATGTTCCCGCCGCAATCCCTTTGTTGCTAAGCAACAGCGCTATTGATTTACTGTTTTACTGCTTTAAAGTCTGTAAAGTATATGTTTTTAATAAAATTTCTTACAATTTTAGTAAAATAAAATGTTTATATAAAAGACACTCTGTGTTTTTCTTCTTACATTACAATTTTTAAAAATTTACAAATAAAACAGTATTAAAACAAAAATAAAAAATATAAAAGAAAACAATGTTAATAAATATATGATGTAAAGCAGTAGTAAAGCAGTAAAGCAGTAAAACAAAGCCTTACTAATCCTCTTGTTGGTATGCAATTGCGCTATTGATTTACTGATTTACTGCTTTAAGGTCTGTAAAGTATATGCTTTTAATAAAATTTCGCACAGTAAAGCAGTAAAACAAAGAGCTACTAATCCCTCTATTGCTAGATAATTGCGGTATTGATTTACTGTTTTACTGCTTTAGGGTCTGTAAAGTATATGCTATTAATAAAAATGTTTAAATATGAAATAAAATGGCTGACTCATAGTATAGAAAATACAAAATGATGTGTTCACTTTATTAAAAAGGTTTACATTGATATAACAACTATGAAATATTTATCGTTCGCGCGGTAATATTGCGCCTGTTGGCGTACGCGGCGGGGTGCGCCTGCGGGCGCACGTGACGGTTTCGCGGTCTGATCTCAAACGTTTTGACAAAATCACATATCTTTATTGTGATGTGTCATATTGTTACTAATGTTGATATAGGTAGGTATTTAAGCCTAATGGTTGCTCTGGAACCAATTGATAGGATAATGTATTTAGGCCTAACGATAGTAGGTACCTGGTTGTGACGTCGTATGAAAAAAACACTCGTGTATGTGGAATGTAACTCACTAACCTACGTGAAATATATAAAAAGATTGAAATGTATCGTCATAACGGATAGAAATACTAAAAAAGGGCTCAGAAAGGTAGCTGAGATATAGAAAAGCGAGACGGCGCGGCGAAAAAGACGATGTGACGCGGTGCGGTGCGGTGCGATGCGCCAGGGCCTTGGGGGTTGGTCCAATCGCGTCGTTGACCCCGGAAAACGCTTCTACGACCCCGAAAACCCATAATTTGACCCAAAAAACGTCTTAATACGCCAAAATATCAATGTTGCAAGATGTTGCAAATTTTGCTTACAACATTTGCAACATTGTAATGTTGCATTGCAACATCGGCTGGCTGTCGATGTAGCCCCCCTTACTACTTCAATCGGTGTAATCTTACAGCTTCTGAAGGTTCCTGTCTCCACACACACACACACATATATATATATATATATATATATATATATATATATATATATGTCGACATATATATATATATATATATATATATATATATATATATATATATATATATATATATATATACTATATATACTATATATATATATATATATATATATATATATATATATATCATTGATGGGAGTCAGGTCGGGGTCGGGGTCGAGGTCGGGGTCGAGCGTTTTCAAGGGTTAAGGAGTCGTTGTCGGGTCGGGGTCGATTTAAAAACGACTCCTATCGATTCCAAAACAACTTTATTATAAACTTTTCACACAAAAAAATTTGGAAAGCTTAATTGAATTTTATTATAAAGGACGTACCTTTTTATTTTGACATTTGTTTGTGGCCAATTTAAGTTGTTTATTTTATAAAAGAAAAGAAAAACTTTTTCCAGCGATATTTTAACATTTTCTATGGTATTTTTTCTTCCTGAGTCCGAATACGCTAATATTTTTCTTGAGAAACCAGTAGTTCATCCCCTACCACCCAAATAAACATTTGGCTTAAATGATGCAGAGATATTGACCTATATATATATAAATATATATAAATATATATATATAATATATATATATATATATACCTATATAATATATATATATATATATATATATATATATATATATATATATATATATATATATATATATATATATATATATATATATATATATATATTAGTGATGCACCGATACCATGGTATCGGTATCGGTATCGGTGGTATCGGTCGATTTTTGAGGTATCGGTATCGGTATCGGTAAAATTTTGCCGATACCTTTAACCGATACCACAATTTTAGATCTTTAAATTGATTTAATATATATATATATATATATATATATGTATATAAAAACACATATATATATATATATATATATATATATATATATATATATATATATATATATATATATATATATATATATATATATATATATATATATATATATATATATATATATATAAGTAGTATTCTTAAGGATTGACAACCTCCACCTTTTTCGCTAGAAAGGAATAGAGGTATCGCTTTCAAACTTTTAATATAATCTATGTATATGTTAAGCTTAATACACGTGAAATTTCAAGGCGCTATGATGTATATAGGTGGTACCTACCCACGAGAGCGAACGCAAAATATGTCGCTTACGCCCTTGTTGCGGTTTCCGAGCGCATGGCGATTAGGCTTACGGGCAAGATTGACCACCTGATGGACAGACAGACCAAAGGTCTGTCTGTCAGACACAGACCGAAGGTCTGTGTCTTTCTGATATTATTATTATTATTATTATTATTATTATTATTATTATTATTATTATTATTATTATTATTATTATTATTATTATTATTATTATTACTGGAAGAAGTGACCCCGAAGGAGTCACTATTGAGTTGTTTTTTAAAACCTTCTGCGTGTCCTTCAGCGTCTCCTACAGCGCCAAGTTATAGAACAGTTTGAGCGGGGGCAGCGATTTCTCAAAAAGTATAAGAGGTATCGCTTTCAAACTTGGAATATCATTTATATAGGTGTTGAACTGATCACACGCGAAATTTCAAGTCGCTAGGATGTATATAGAGGGTGCCTCCCAGGCGAAGGTGAAATATGTCCTTACGCCCTTTGGCGTTCCATTTCCGAGCTTGAGTTAAGCCTAACGGCTTACAATCGCCCAAGTGTGCGAAGCGCGTGAGCGCGCTCGTGCGCACACACAACATTATTATTATTATTATTGTGTGTGTGTGCTATTATTATTATTATTGTGTGTGTGTGTGTTATTATTAATATTACGAAAGATCGATTTGAGGGAATCTATTCTGGTCGAAAAATTCCTGTAAGGAATTGTTTTTTACCTCCGACTCCGAATCGGCTCCGACGCCGACTCCGAACTCCGGTTCCGGTTCCGCCTTCTCCGAACGCAAGCCTGCTCTCACGCTGCCTGGAACAGGCAATTCTGTTAGCCGCTGAAGTTTTTCTTATTATTATTATTATTATTATTAATATTATTATTATTATTATTATTATTTATTATTATTATTATTATTATTATTATTATTATTGCTATGATTATGAAATGACTTTTAGGCTCCGGCTCCGGCTCCGGCTCCGGCTCTGGCTCTGTGGCTCACTGGCTCCGGCTAATGCCTCTGGTTCGATATGTATCTATAGAGGTCCAGAGTTATCCGTATCAGGCTAAATGCAGGAGGATTGTTAGATGGTGACGTAACCTCGTCGTAGACGAGGTTACGTGTGAGTCCCCCGACAGGGACCCCTTATAAAAAAATCGAAGTATTTGGTAGAGACTAAAAATTTGGTGAGCAGATTCAGAGTGAGAATTTCTACAAGAGTTGTGGAATCTGGGGAGTTGGCTCCGGCTCCGGTGCTGGAACCGGTGCGGTGCTGAGTTAAACATTCGTACCCTTGACAATATTTGAATTGTTGCCCCTTATAGGTTATCGAGACCGTAGAGCTTGAATATGAGGGTTATAAGTCCGTATAGGGTGTCTATGAACCATATTGAGGGGGTCCTGACTGAAAAAAAGCCCAAAGTGCAAAACAGAGGTCGAAGGAGGAATGAAGAAGGATGAAGGAAGTATAAGAGGGAAAGAATGGAGAAGGAGTCTGACTCAGAGAAATTATGAGATTTAATAGCTTCTTTCCGGGTGATGCTGGCTCCGGTGCATTCGTTATTAACTATTTGTGTAATGATACCATATTGGGGTCTTATATATGTTATTGGGTCTGTAGATTTCGAAAATAATGGTTTCAGAACCATCAAGAAAAAATAAAAATAAAAAATAAATAAATAAATAAATAAATAAAATTTCTTATTATTTTTCTTTATAACTTACAAATTTACGTTTGCATACCCTAAATCAGTAAATCAGTAAATCAGTAAATCAGTAAATCAAACCACCATCCAACAACCCTCCTGTCCAGTCGTGATCTATTGATCTATTGATCTATTGATCTATTGATTCAAGTCATATATTTTACTAAAATTGTAACGTTTTTCCCCTAAAGCAGTAAATCAGTAAATCAAACCGAGGCCTTACCCCTCCTTCCGAGGGGTAATGCCCGCTTACACCCCTTCGGGGTGATCCCGCTCTCAGGATTCACACCTTTTCGGGGTGATGGTCTGTATGATAATTAGACAAGGTTATGATAAATTTTTGTTAAATATTACTGTGTCAATGTAAAATTAACGTTAATATGTTAGAGATATGTTTGGAAAAAGTATACAGAGTAGGTTACGTTTTGTATGCGAAATGCCGTTACCTTTTACAATTGTTAAGTGTGATTTTGTTAATGTTAACTGTTTATTGGTGCGTAAGTTGTGTTAAGTTTTCGTTGTGCAACTATTTCTTGAGTTCATATGATGCTATGTAACTTTATTAATGTAGAAAACATTGTATGTTAGCATATATTCAAATTGGTTAGTATATAAAGAACTCATTTTTGTGCTATGTTTATAAGTATAAAGCTAGTAATCGTAGTGTTAATTTACAATTAACATTGATCTATTAGATGTGCTGAAAAGTGTGAATAGGTTACGTTTTGTACGCTGTGCTAGGTGCTTTACTGTTTGTTAGTATAGACTGTTAATGTTAATGGATTTATTCGTTGCGTAACGTTGTTGGAGGTTTTGTCATGCTCATTGCCATTGCTAGTTCTGGTAATGCTATGTTAACTTTATTAATGTAAATTGTTGCGTTAGCATATTTTCGTTGGTTAGTATATAAAGAACTTATTTTTGTACTATGTTTATCCGAAATGATACTCTGATATGTGACCTGAATCATTAATCAATAGATCAAAAAGTCATGGACGGGTGGATAGGGAGGGGGGCGGGAGGGACGGGTGGTTTGATTTAGTTACTGAATTACTGCTTTAAATTCGGTAAGCTATTACACTTTACTATTTTATTCGAACTTATATTTTTATTTTATGTTTGGAAAAACTTTGTTATTTTTATGTTATGTTTGGATAAAACTTTTGTTATGTTTTAGCATTATTTGTTCACTGTATGATAATTACGCATAGTTATGATAAATTTTTTGTTAAATATTACCACCTGTGTGTAGAAAAACTTTATTACGTTAGCATATATTCGTTGGTCTGTATGATAATCGGACAAGGTTATGATACATTTTGCTAAAATATGCTAATATTGGTGTAAAATTAACATTGATATGTTGAAGATATGCTTGAAAAGTATGAATAGTTACGTTTGCAGGTATTAGTTACTTGGTGTTAAGTATTATTTTGAACTTTGTGTGTATTAACAGTTGTTATTATGAACAGTGATGGTTTGTCTTTGTACATTATTTTCTTAGTTCATGTTACTATGTTTTCAGTTTATATTGATGTGAAACTTTATTGCATTCAAAGTATTCAATTGATCAGTATGATAGTAGCTCCAATGTTGTGATTAATTTTAGTTAAATATTACCATGTTAATATAAATTAACATTGTTATGTTAGAGATATGCATGACAAAGTGTGAATAGGTTACGTCTTTGTAGGCTATGTTAGTTACTTTCTGTTGTTAAGTGTGGAACTTTGTTAATGCATTAACAGATATTCTAATTGTTAAAGTTGTGTTAGGTTTATTTTGTACATTATTTTCTTAATTCATGTTCCATCATGTTAGCTTTATTGATGTGAAACTTTATTACGTTAGAGTATATTCGTTGGTCAGTATAAACTAGTGTTGTGATAAATTTTAGTTAAAAATTACCATGTTAATGTATGTCAGAAGATACATGATAAAGGGTGTGAATAGGCTACGTCTTTGTATGCTATCTGTTAGTTACTTTTGCTGTTGATAAGTTTGGACCTTCGTTAACGTTAACAGTTTATTTATGTTTAAGGCGTGTCAGGTTTGTCGTTGTCTATTATATTATAGTTCGTTATTCAGTAACTGTTATCTGAAAACTTTGTACGTTGGCATATTCGTTGATCGGTATGATAATTAACCAATGTTGTGATAAATTTCAGTTAAATATTACCATGTTAGTATAAATTAACATTGTTATGTTAGAGATATGCATGACAATGTGTGAATAGGTTACGTCTTTGTATGCTAAGTTAGTTACTTTACTGTTGATAAGTGTGGGACTTTGTTAACGTTTTTATTCATGTTTAAGACGTGTCAGGTTGTCGTTGTGTATTATATTCATAGTTCAGGTAATGTTATGTAAGCTTTATAAATGTGAAAACTTTGTTACGTTAGCATATATTTCGTTGATCAGTGTATAAAAAATTTGTTTTTATGTTATGTTTATGCAAAATGATACTTGAATCAATAGATCAATGATCAATAGATCATGGATGATGTGGGCAGTGTGGTAATGCCGGTTTGATTTACTGATTTACTGATTTACTGCTTCAGGGTATGTAAAACGTTACAATTTTAGTAAAAAATATGACTTGAATCAATAGATCAATAGATCAATAGATCACGACTGGACAGGAGGGTGGTTGGATGGTGATTTGATTTACTGATTTACTGATTTACTGATTTAGGGTATGCAAAAACGTAAATTTGTAAGATATAAACAAAATAAGAAATTTTATTTATTTATTTATTTATTTATTTTTATTTTGTTTTTCTTGATGGTTCTGAAACCATTATTTTCGAAATCTACAGACCCAATAACATATATAAAGACACCAATATTGTATCATTACACAAATATTTAATAACTCAGCAACGCACCAGACTAGCACAGATTGCAGCAATCGCTCTACTCCTCTGAGTCAGAAGACTCTTCTATTCTCCTCCACTTCTTCTTCTTCATCTTCTTCATTCTCCTTCGACCTCTGTTTTGCACTCTATTGCTTTTTTTCAGTCATGAACCCCTCAATGGGATTCCTAAGACACCTATACGGACACCTCGCCCTCCTGTTAGGCTCTACGATTCTCGATAAGCTATATAAGAACCTGTATTGTTGTGCCGATGTTGTCTTTCATAAGCACCGCACCGGCTCATAACACCGGGCAGACAGCTCCTCCAGATTCCAATACCAACTCTTTCTAGAAATTTTCTTGCATTGTGGAAAGTTTTGTTTAAGATGTTTCTAATCTGAAAGTGAAGATCACTGGAAAGGGGTCCAATGTAAGGAAGCCGAGCATAAACAGGAAGTTTAGGAACATCTTATGCAGTAGTGTTAGGGCGACAAGTGTTGTCGAGGAAACGGTAAACAAGTTTATCAAAAGAGGGTTTGAGGGATAAAAGGCTAAAAAAGCTAGAAAATTTACTGGAAGGTGACTGATTTCTTCATGGAAAAACTTTCAATCAGAACAAATAACAAAGGCTTTGTGTGTTTTTTTGACTCAGACTAATATTTTATGATTAAAGGAGATAAAAATAAAAATTAGTCCCAAGTAAAAAGTATTAATGAACTTGCGACAAGAAGTAGCAACGAGTCCACTAGCCGCTGCCAAATCAGCTACTAAATTATCTCCTTTAATCATAAATGTAATAATACGAAGCGTTTACGATAGAATGAATTTTGTGGTATTTTCTTTGGTTTTAATTAATTTAGACCGTTTTCGTTTTGTCATGTCATTTGTGCTTACGCTCGATGAGAAATCCAGTTTTAGCACTAATTTCCTGTTTAAACGACCACGATTTCGTGCTAGGTTTACTTTTGTTTTTAAACAATTGGAATCAGCTGTTGTGATGTAGCACATGGTTTTGGAATAAACAGAAATAAAAAAATAACATGGTTATATTACAAGTAATTGATCAACTATTTGTGATGGAGTTTATCCATTTGGAAAAAATTAGATTTAAAGCTGATTTTATTGAATGAAACATTCATCGATTCACACCAAGCCGCCATCTTGTTTGTTTACATTTTCGTAAGAACGTGCTTTATATTCGGCAAGCACGGGAAATAGCAACCTTTCAGAATTAAGGAAATTTCTTACGTCTGGTGAGCGGCTATGCATTTTCGGTACACGTTTGAAAAAACGAACCTGAGCAAGAGCATTTCTGCTTACGTTTCAGGCTTTAAAATGTAAGCGAAGCAAACTTTATATATATACTATATATATATATATATATATATATAATATATATATATATATATATATATATATATATAAATATATATATATACTGTATATATATATATATATATATATATATATATATAATATTATCTACTATATATATATATATATATATATATATATATATATATATATATCTTTATATATATATATATATATATATATATATATATATCTATACTCTCTATATATCTGCTCTACTAATCATTACCAAAATGTGTGTGTATGAAATTTTCCATTGTCGGGAGTCGGGAGTCGGGAGTCGGAATTCAGTTTTAAAATATCGACTCTTGGAGTCGGGGGGAGTCGGTTGTTTTTAATATCGACTCTGGGAGTCGGAGTCGTGAGTCGATTTATTTTTTTTTTACTCCCATCCTATTATATATATATATATATATATATATATATATATATATATATATATATATATATATATATATACTCTATTTATATATATATATATATATATATATATATATATATATATATATATATATATATATATATATATATATATATATATATATATATATAAATATATATATATATATATATATATATATATATATATATATATATATATATATATATATATATATCTCTATATATATATATATATATATATATATATATATATATATATATATATATATATATAGGTAAATAAATCTCACGGGAGCACAAGAAATGCTGTAAAAGAACTTCTTAAACTTTGGCCTGACGGGATCATACCTTATGTCATTTCTAAATCCTTTGGTAAGTAGATTTTGAAATTATATATATATATATATATATATATATATAACACCATATATATATATATATAACTATATATATATATATATATATATATATGCTGCTATATATAAATCACTAACTATATATACTATATATATATATATATATATGGTAAAGTTGAACTTAACGCCCAAACGGAACGGGAGCTCGGGTCAAAAAAAAAATTTCCACAATTAGCCTCTATGATACATAATGGTTTAGGGGCCGAAATGAATTTTTATGACCTAACCTAGCAACTAACCTAACTAACTAATTTCGCCCCTAGAACATAGGTAAAAAAATCATTTCGCCCTGAACATCTATTTATGTATCATAGATGCTACCTGTGAAATTTTTTTTTTGATCCGACCTCCCGTTCCGTGTGGTCTTTAAGTAACTTTATCACTCTATATATATATACTATATATATATATATCTCTTATATATATATATATATATATATATAATATATATATATATATGCTACTAATATATATATATATATATATATATATATATATATATATATATATATTCAGGGTGGTATTAATTAAACTGACGGTGTTCCAAGAGATA
>JABUQX010050599.1:55000-60000 GCA_015478945.1 Trachelipus rathkii
CCCCTAACTCTCAATATACTACAATTAAATATCAATGGCCTAACCAATAAATCTATAGAACTCAACCACTTCCTTAAAAAACATAATATCCATATAGCCATCATTCAAGAAGCTTCACTCCCCCAAAATACCCCACTCCCCACTTTTTACGGTTACGACGCTATCTACTCTCCCTCCTAACACTGATCCAGAACAACATTACTTACCACAACACAACCCCCGACTTCTCCACGCTATTACCAAACGCACTAATAAAATCCCAATCCTGTTCCATCCTTTTGAATAAGACCACCTATAATATCATCAATCTCTATATTCGCCACCCCACTTCCCCAAACCCCCCACCAAATAACCTCACTCCCCCCCTAACACCCTTATCCACATACCCAAACCTCATCCTCGGAGGAGACTTTAATGCTCACCACACTGCCTGGTACAAAGACTACCCCTCTGACCCCCGAGGCAATCATATCCTTAACGAACTAGAATCCCTAAATATCCTTAATTCAAAACACCTCCCCACCCGAATCCCTCCCCAAGCCAACCAATCCCCAACTTCCCCAGACGTCACATTTTGTTCCCCCTCTCTTCACCACTTACTTACTTGGGACACCATTACTGACCTACAATCGGACCACCTTCCTATTCTTATTTCCCTAAATTCCCCCCATCAACCCCCCCAAAAAAAAACCATTACATACACCAACTACAAAAAAGCAAACTGGCCCGAATATACTAATTATATTGAAACTCACATTAACCCAACACAAATCCACGATATAACATCCCTTCTCACCTCCATCACTCACTTAAACAAAACAATCATCAAATCTGCAAACCTTCACATACCCAAGGGACACAGAAAATCATACAATCCCAAACTAAACCCGAACATCAGCCAACTCATTAAACAAAGAAACTCCCTTCGAAAACTCAATCCATATACCCCCACATCTCTAACCAAATAACAAATCTAAACAACCAAATCACTAACCTCATAACCACCAACACTACTAAAAAATTCTCTGAATACCTCCAACAAAACATCTCACGCAAAGACAATAAGAAAACCTGGCAAGTTATCAAAAAGTTAAACAATTCACGAAACAACCCCCCACCATCTCACGAATCCCCATCTCTACCTAACAACTCCCTCCCTAAACAACAATCAGACATTCTCGCTAAACATTACGCTAAGATCTCCCGCAAACCAACACACCCCGATAACAGGAAAGTAAAACAGCTTAAGAAGGCTCAAACTAGATCTCAACCCCATACCTCCATTCACAACAATCATGATAGCAGAAAGCCATTAAAACCCTCAAAAATTCAACAGCATCAGGCCCAGACTCCATATCCAACCTGCACTTAAAACACCTGGGAGATAACGCAATCCTCCTAATTACAGACA
This sequence comes from Trachelipus rathkii, assembly GCA_015478945.1. Lineage (NCBI taxonomy): Eukaryota > Metazoa > Arthropoda > Malacostraca > Isopoda > Trachelipodidae > Trachelipus > Trachelipus rathkii. Next base: position 56,412 of record JABUQX010050599.1, read on the forward strand.
TCTTCAATAAATCCTGGCAACTCAACTACATTCCCCTAATCTGGAAACAAGCATACATAATCCCTAAACTCAAACCAAAAAAAAGACCCCAACTCCCCTTCCTCCTATCGCCCAATTTCTCTGCTTTGTTCCATCAGTAAATTACTAGAGAAATTAATATTAAATAAAATTTCCCAATCTATTCCTCTCCCAGACTTCCAACACGGATTTAAAAGTAACCACTCTACAACCACAGCCCTCACTTCCCTCACACAACACATCATTAACGGCTTCAACCAATCACCTTCCCATAGATCAATACTCACAGCAATAGACATAGACAAAGCATTTGACACCGTCCCCACACACCTCCTAATTCAAAAAATCCTCCATTCCCCTTTAGAAAATAATGACAAAAAATGGCTTTCCAATTTCATCACCAACCGTTTTGCAAAAGTATTATAAAAACAATCTCTCCCACTCTATCAAATTACAAAACGGCGTCCCACAGGGAGCCATTCTCTCTCCATTTTTATTCAACTTTTTCACTGCAGACCTACCCACCCCAATCCACCACTCCACCAAACTAATCACGTATGCAGACGACATTAGCCTCATTTCCCAACACCCAGACGTAAACACAGCCACACAACATACTCAAGAATACCTACACTCTTTAGAAAACTGGTTAATCACCAACAGAATGACAGCATCCCCCTTAAGTCCTCTATCACCCTATTAACCACCGACCGACATCAATCCTCCCTCCATCCCTTAATTACCCTGAACAATAACCCCCTCCCACTTAACAAAACCCCAAAAATACTAGGACTTACATACGACACCCACATGACGTTTTCCCCCCATATTGACCAAATCACTTCCACAACTCAACGAAAACTAAACACCCTCCAAACCCTTTCCCAACACAATTTCAGCGACAGTAAACACACACTAACTACTATCTATAAACAACTCCTTAGAACTAACTTAAATTACGCTTCCCCAGCATGGTTCCCTGCAATTTCAAAATCAAACACAAATAAACTACAAATCTCCCAAAACGCAGCCCTTAGAATTATCACAGGTTGCACAAAACAATCCAACATTTACACAATGAAACCTCCATCCTCCCCATTTCCACACATCTGGAGATGGTAGGGACTCAATTCTACCAGAAGACCCGTAACCCAACCCATTCATGTCACCAAATTCTCTCTCCCCCTCGACAAAGACTAAAATCCCCCCTTCCTCACCTGCACAATTTTATTACAACACTTATAATATAATTCCCCCGCCCCCTCCTAATAGGCCATGGACTTCACATATCCATTCCCACCTAACAAACACTTACCTTCAAAACCGCCCAAATAATACTTTATTAAATACCCCCTCCCCAAAACTCTCCCCAATAGAAGAAACGCTGTCTAGAAGAAGCCAAATGGACCTCGCTCGGTGCAGATCGGGTCACCACCCGAGACTCATGCAATATAAACATAGATTTAAACTAGACAACGTCACCTCCCACTTGCACCAGATGCCACAATTCTCAGGATACAATAGAGCACCTCCTTCTGAGATGCCCAGCTCTCGACGCCCCCCATGCCGTCTTTTCTGTATCCTCTATCCTCGACCTGTGGAACCGCCCGGTGGCGGCGGCACAGCTTCTGGAAGAAAGTGGGACTCCCAATAAAAGGTGGGAGAGGGGCAGAAATATATATATATATATATATATATATATATATATATATATATATATATATATATATATATATATATATATATATAACATATATATATATATATATATATATACTATATATATATAACATATATACTCTCTTTACAAAGGGGAAATAAGAAATTTTGCAAACATTGAGGCAAAGGCGGGGGAGAGGGGTAAAGGGGTAGGGGAGAAAAGTAGGAGAATGAAGGGCTCTCAAGTAAAGATGAAAGCTATTTGGATGGGGGATAAGGGTGATACAATTATAAAAAATCATCCCCGCATCTAGAATCCTAAGCCAAATTTTCAATGAAACCGAGCTTTATAACATCTCGCCGCTCTCTGCGCTTGGTTCATACTGACTAAAATCATAGAACAGACCTGTATTTATAACCTCGCACTGCTCTTAAAATTGCCAAATGTCACTAGATAAATGTAGCATAACGTAAATTAAGAAAAGGAAGCGAAGATTCCATAACTGAAATACATATAGAACGAATACGATTTATGACGACACATAGTCGGCATTAGTCATACGAAAGACAATTACTCGTGAAGACAACGTTGACGTCCTCAGCAGCGAAAAGGTTAAAGTGTATCAGTAAATTGTTTGTATATTATTAAAGGTTCTTTCTGTTGGAAAAATTTGGTGCCACCTAGTGCATTAAAATTTAAAGGTATTGCATTTTTTAAGTTTTGTTGGTTATGTTGTCACTTGTCAATGTTTTTAGTTTGGGTGCTATTATGTTAGTTTTACAGATGTTAAAACTTTATGTTAGCATTTAATCGTTGGACAGTGTGATAAGTTAGTTTAGATTACAATAAAAAAAAATTCTAAGTTCTGATAGATATTGCTGTGCTAATGCAAAATTAATATTGATATGACCGAATAGTAAGGTTAGGTTAAGCTTTGTAGGCATGCTAGCGAGCTACTTTACTATTCTTAAGCTGTTAACTATAATAATTTTATCAGTTTATTCGTTCTTAAGGACTCCTAAGTTCATGGTTGTACATTCAGGTGACACAAAATTTGGTTTACAGATGTTAAAACTTTGTAATGTTGTCATGTATTCGCTCATTGGGTATGTTAGGTTTGTTATTGTACATTATATTCTTAGTTTAAATGCTATTATATTAGTTTTACAGATGTTAAAACTTTGTTATGTTAGCATTTATTCGCTGGTCAGTGTGATGGTTGGGTTAATTTAAGAGGGGAAATTTCCCAAGTTTTTATCTTAAAATATTAAAATATTAATGTTAAATTGACACTAATATGACTGAATGGTAAGGTTAGGTTGAGTTTTGCAGGTATTGTTAGCTACTTTACTGTCATTAAGCTGTTAACTATGATAATGTTATCTTATTCTTTCTTAGGGATTGCTATTTTTGTAATTGTACATTATGTTCTTAGTTTAGGTGATATTATATTAGGTTTACAGATGTTAAAACATTGTTATGTTGGCATCTATTTGCTGGTTAGTGTAATAGTGAGGTTAGGTTATCATAGTTTTTGCTATTTTTTAAAAAAATATTAAAATGCTAATGTTAAATTAACACTGATATGATTAAATAATAAGGATAGGTTTAGCTTTGTAGGAAATGTTAGCTTAAACTTTGTACGTAATGTTAGCTATTTTACTGTTCTTAAGCTGTTAACTATGATAATGTCAGCAGTTTTATCGTTCTTAAGGACTGCTAGGTTCATGGTTGTACATTATGTTCTTCGTTAAGGTGATATTAAATTAGGTTTACATATGTTAAAACTTTGTTAGCATGATGTATGTTAGGTTTGTTGTTGTGCATCATGTTCTTAGTTTAAGTGATATTATATTAGTTTTATAAAGTTAAAACTTTGTTATGTTAACATTTATTCGCTGATCAGTGTGA
>JABUQX010050599.1:67500-88769 GCA_015478945.1 Trachelipus rathkii
AAGGACAGTATACTATAGAATGACCCCGGACTCAAATGTGCAGGGAACAGTTTTTGTATTTGAAAAATGAAGGCAATTTTTAAAGAGTTACTCAGAATAATATTAAAACTATATGAGGAAACGAGTGATAAAGAGAGGCCTCCAGTTCCTTTTTGAGTGCGACAAAGGTATGGCCAACAGAAAGGAAATGAAAAGTATGTCTTTGTTAAGGTGATCGGTCGGTAGTTTGGGGTTGAATAAATATTTTTGGATAACCTCCTATGAGTTTCAAAATCGTCCAAGGGATAGTTGTTGTAAGAAAAAGTATTTGTTATAGGAAACTCAAATTCTTTATGCCTGAGGTATTTTCTGGTATATTTTTAGCTTTGTTGATAAGGGTATGGGCGATATTAAGTTTAAACTTCATGGGTGTAGAACTATAAAAGTTTTCATCTTGAGGAGTGAACATGTTTTTTCCTGTACACTGATGTAGAAAATGTAAAGTCCCCTCTCTTTATCAGTACATCCAGAAAGGACAGAGAGTCATCAGTCTCGTGCCCCAAGGAGAATCTGATATTAGGATGCACCGTATTCATGTTGTTTGTAGTAATGAGGTCAGTTTGTTCGGGGTCTCCAAATGTACAAAATATATCATCTACATAGCGTCTTTAAAAAGTTGGTTTAGTAACACTGGCATTGTTCAAAAAGATGTTTTCTATGTATTTAGGATGATTCTAGGGGGTAGCTGCCCCCAAGCGCGAAGGTAAAATTGTGTTGCTTACACCCTTTTTTCAGCTTACATGCGTGTGAAGATTAGGCTTATCGCTGTGATCATTATTATTATTATTATTATTATTATTATTATTATTATTATTATTATTATTATTATTATTATTATTATTATTATTTTATTTATTAATTATTTATAATTATTATTATTATTATTCGTGTAAGTGTGAGATCGACCAACCGGACAGCTGGCTGACAGACTGCCCGTCTGTCTGTAATATTATTATTATTATTATTATTTTATTATTATTATTATTATTAATTTATTATTATTATTATTATTATTATTATTATTATTATTATTATTATTATTATTATTTTATTATTATTATTATTAATGTAATATTGATTACTATTATATTATTATTATTATTATTATTATTATTATTATTATTATTATTATTAATTATTATTATTATTATTATTATTATTGCGTCGAAAAAATCGAATCCCTTCGGGATTCAATTTTTACGCACTCCAGCTCCGACTCCAACTCAACTGCGACTCCGACTCGACTCCGACTCCGATCCACTCCGGACTCCGACTGCCGACTCCGACCTTTTCCGACTTCCGACGCTCCGACCTCCGACTCGACTCCGGCTCTGGTTCGGCTATATATATATATATTATATATATATATATATATATAATATATATATATATTATATATATAATATATATATATATATATATTATATATATAATTATTATATAATATACTTATATATATATTTATATTTTATTTATAATATATTAATATTATATATATATATATATATATATATTATATATATATTATACTATATATATATATACTATAGATATATATATATATATATAATTTATTATATTCATTAATATATATATATATATATATATATATTACTTACTTACTTCTGCCCCTGGCCCACCTTAATTGGAGGGCCACACTGCTTCCAGGAAGCCGGCTGCCGCCACCGGGCGGTTCCACAGGTCGAGGAGTGAAGATAAAGAGAAATCGGCGCGAGGGCGTCGAGAGCAGAACACCCCAGAAGGAGGTACTCTATTGTGTCTTGGGAATTATACAATCTGGTGCAAGTGTGGGGAGGTGACATTATCTAGTTTGAATCTATATTTATATTGCATGAGTTTTGGGTAGTGACCTGATCTGCTCCGGGCGAGGTCATTTGGCCTCTTCTGGACAGCGTTTCTTCCCTATTGGAAGGTTTTGGGGAGGGGATGTTTAATAAATTGTTATTTGGGCGGTTTTGAAGGTATGTGTTAGTTAGATGTGTATGGATATGCGTAATAATCCATGACCTATTGAGAGGGGGAGGGGGAATTGTGTTGGTAGTGTGTGTAAGGGAATTGGGGTGGTGAAGAAGGGGGGGTTTTAGTGTTTTTGTGGGGGGGGGGGGGTTGGAGAGAAATTTGGTGACAAGGGTGAATGATTACGGGTTTTTTGACTATAATTGAGTCCCCACTCATCTCCAGGTGTGTGGAGCTGGGGAGGATGGAAACTTTTCGTTCGTGTAAATGTTGGATTGGGGTGGTTTTTGTGTAAAACGAAAAAACAACCTGTGGATAATTCCTGAGGCTGTGTTTTGAGAGATTTGTAATTTATTTATGTTTGATTTTGAGATTGCTGGGAACCATGCTGGTGAGGCATAGTTTATAGATTTGTTCTAAGGAGTTGTTTATAAGTAGTGGTGAGTGTGTTTTTTCTGTCGCTGAAGTTATGATGAGAAAGGGTTCGAGGGTGTTTAGTTTACGTCGGGTTGAAGGAAGTGATTTGGTCGATGTGGGGGGAGAACATCATTGTGAAGTGTCATAAGTAGTCCCAATATTTTAAGGTTTTGTTTAGTGAAAGGAGTTATTGTTCAGGGTGACTTATAGGATGGAAGGGCATTGGTGACGGTCCAGTAGTTAAAAGAGTAATGGAGGATTTAAGGGGGGATGCTGTCAATCTGTTGGAGGTTAACCAATTTTCTAATAGATGTAAATACTCCCTGGGTATGTGTGTGGCTAATGTTTTAACGTCTGGGTGTTGGGAAATAAGAACTGATGTCACCTAACGTAAAGTAAATTAAGTTTGGTGGATTTGGTGGGTGTGGTGGGTAGATCTTGGCTGTGAAAAAGTTGAGGCAAGAATGGAGAGAGAATGTCGCCCTGTGGGACGCCATTTTGTAATTTGATATGAATGGGAGAGGTTGTTTTTGTATGAGACCTTAGCGAAACGATTGGTGAGGAAATTGGAAAGCCATTTTTTGTCGTTATTTTCTAGGGGGAAGTGGAGGATTTTTTGAATAAGGATGTGTGTGGGGACGGTGTCGAATGCTTTGTTTATGTCTATTGCAGTGAGTATTGTTCTGTGGGAAGGGGATTGGTTGAAGCCATTAATGATGTGTTGTGTAAGGGAGGTGAAGGCTGTGGTTGTAGAGTGGTTGCTTTTGAATCCGTGTTGGAAATCTGGGAGAGTAATGGGTTGGGAAATTTTGTTTAGTATAATTTCTCTAGTAGTTTACTGATGGAGCAAAGCAGAGAATGGGCGAAAGGAGGAGGGGGAATTAGGGTCTTTTTTTGGTTTGAGTTTTGGGATTATGAATGCTTGTTTCCAGATTGGGGGTATGTAGTTAAGTTGCCAAGATTTGTTGAAGATTTCAGTGATTAGGAGGATTGCTTTTTCTACAAGGTGTTTTATGTGTAGGTCAGATATTGAGTCTGGACCTGTTGCTGTTAAATTTTTGAGGGTTTTAATGGTTTCTGATATCATGATTGTTGTGAATAGGGGTGGGAGGTAGTGATCTAATTGGAGTTTTCTGAGTTGTTTTTTTGTTTTCCTATTATCGGGGTGGGTTGGTTTGCGGGAGATGTTAGCATAATGTTTAGCAAGACTGTCTGATTGTTGTTTTGGGGAAGGGAGGGAGTTATTGGGTAAAGATGGGGATTCGTGGGATTGTGGGGGGTTGTTTTGAGAGTTGTTTCATTTTTTGATGACTTGCCAGGTTTTCTTATTGTCTATACACAAGATATTTTGTTGTAAGTATTCTGAAAACTTATTGGTAGTGTTGGTGGTTATGAGGTTGGAGATTTGGATGTTTAGGTTTGTTATTTGGTTGGAAATGTGTGGGGTGTATGGATTTGAGTTTTCGGAGGGAGTTTCTCTGTAGTTAAATTAGTTGCTGATCTCGGGGTTGAGTTGGGGTTGAATCCTTGATTCTGTGGCCTTGGTATAATAGAGGTTTGCTGATTTATGATTGTATTCGTTTAAGTGAATGATGGAGGTGTGTATAGATGTGTATCGTCGAATTTTGGTAAATTGGGTTGATATGGGTTTCCGATATGGTTTAGTAAATGCAGGCAGTTTGCCAATTTTTTGTAGTTTGTGTATTGTGGTAGTCACTTTTTTTGGGGGCGATTTGATGTAGTGAATTTAAGAGCAAATAAGAATAGGAAGGTGGTCTCGATTGTAGGCAGTGATAGTGTCCCAGGTAGTAAGTGGTGGTAAGGGGAACAGAATTACGATCTCGGGGAAGTAGGGGATTTGGTTAAACTTGGGAGAAGATTCGGGATGGGGAGCTTTTGGAAATTAAGGATATTTTTTATTGATTCTAATTTGTTAAGGATTGGTTGCCTCGGGGGTCAGAAGGGTAGTCTTTATACCAGGCGGTGTGGTGAGCGTTAAAATCGCCCTCCGAGGATGAGATTTGGGTATCTGGTTATATTTGATAGTGGGGGTGTGAGGTTGTTTGGGAGGGGATTTGGAGAGGTGGGGTGGCGAAGATTGAAGATGTGAAGATGTTATAGGTGGTCTTGTTCAGGAGGATGGAACAGATTGGGATTTTATTAGTGCGTCTGGTAATAGTATGGAGGTGTCGGAAGTTGTGTGGTAAGTAATGTGGTTATGGATCAGTGTTAAGAGGGAGTGTTGTGATACTCTATATATATATAATATATATATTATATATAATATATATATATATTATATATATATTTATATTATATATATAAATATATATATATATATATATATATATAAATTATAAATATAAAAATATATATATATATATAATTATATTAATATAATATATATATATATATTATATATATATATATTATTATTATATATATATATATATATAAGTCTATATAATATATATATATATATTTATAATCGATATATATATATAATGGACAAAGTTTACTTAACGCCCACATGGAACGGGAGAAGATAAAAAAAAAAAAATTCACAAGAAGCATCTATGATACATAAATAGATTTTTTTAGATCGATTTTTTTTTTTTTTTTTTTTTCCCTGTTTTTAGGTGCGAAATTATATATATTATTATTTGTAAAGGTAATTACCCTTGGAGTATTCTTTAGTTCGGACGGGATACAATCAGGGGGGGATCGTTTCTCCATACCCCGTAGGGGAGGGGTTGGGATGAACCCCCGCGACACCCAAATACCAACGAAGCGGGGGTTCTGGAGACTCTCGCCCGGAGGGGGGGAAATAGTCCTACCCTGTAGTTTCCCCGGAAGGCCGAGAGACCCAAACTCCCTGCATCGGTGCGGTATACCCTTTGGGGTTATTCTTTTTAATTAAAAAAACAAAACAAAACTATAATAGAAAGTCTAATTTATTTTAACGAGTAACCGATAAAAGTCTTAAATTGGCTTTCTCCTCATATTACTATAATTATTAAACAAATAATTTTTTTTTTTACATTTTCCTTACTAAAATTTTACCAGGATTCCAAAAATGTATTCTTTTTCGCTGTAGCTATTGTATTTTTGAAGATATGGATTTTTTAATTTCGACCTAAAACGTCTATTTAGTGTATCATAGAGGCCTACCTGTGAAAAAAATATTGATCCTAGCTCCCGTTCCCCGTTGGGCGTTAAGTAACTTTCCATATATATATATATATATATATAAATATATATATAATATATATATATATATATATATATTATATATATATATATATATATATATAATATATATATATATATATTATTATTTTTATTATTATTATTATTATTATTATTATTATTATTATTATTATTATTATTATTATTATTATTATTATTATTATTATTATCACCCTATACCTAGTAACGGATAGAGTTTGCTGCGTGGTATCACTCTCAAACATGACACCCCGTTTAGGGGTGTCGTATCCTCGCTGTACACGAGGTCACGCAGCCATACACCCCCGTAAGGGGGTGCTGGCCCCCCAAACCTGAGATATTGATGTAGAAGGCTGAAACTTGGTATACGCTCTTCTCTAAGGAATTATTATTATTATTATTATTATTATTATTATTATTATTATTATTATTATTATTATTATTATTATTATTATTATTATTATTATTATTATTATTATTATTATTATTATTATTAATATTATTAATTATTATTTATTATTACGATAGAGATAAAAAATTAATCGTTTCTTAATAATCGTTTATCAGTCCACGTTACTCCTCGCTGTAGCGATATGAAATGACTGTAGGCACCCCAGAGGGGAATACTGGCCCCCCAAACATAGAATATTGACATAGAACAATGAAACTCGGTATATACCCTTCTTATAACGTACACCCGTTGTAAAAGAGGTAAAATGAAACTAAGGCCCCATGGTGTTGGGGCTATGCCCCAAAACTTTGGATGTTGACATAGAAAGATTAAATTTGATATACGTTCTTATTATAAGGTATTCTCGCTGTATACGAGGTGAAATGACCGTGGACACACCATGGGGGGATGCTAACCCCAAAACCTAGAATATTGACGTAGAAGGATGAAACTTGGTATATATCCTTCATATAAGGTACCATCGCTGTAGAAGAGGTAAAATTACCGTGGGCACCCCCAAAGAGGGTACTGGCCCCCAAACCTAGAATATTGATGTAGAATAATTAAACTCGGTATATACCCTTCTTATAAGGTATCCTCTTTGTTGAAGAGGTAAAATGACACAACGCTCCATGGGTGATGGGGCTGTGCCCCAAAATCTTGAATATTGATATGGAAAGATGAAATTTGGCACGCAGCCTTCTTATAATGTAACATCGATACAGATGAGGTAAAATCACACTACGCCCCGTAGGTGATGGGGCTATGCCCAAAAACCTTGAATATTGACATAGAACAATGAAATTTGGTACAACTGCCCTTTTTATAATGTAACATCGGATACAGAAGAGGTAAATCACACCTACGCCCCATAGGTATGGGGGATGTGCCCACAAAACCTTGAATATTGACATACGAACGATTGAAATTTGATATACAGCAATCTTTTATAATGTACATCAATACAGAACGAGGTAAAATTACACTACGCTCCTTGCGTAAAGGGCTGTTCCCCAAAACTTTGAATATGACTAGAAACGATGAAAATTTGATATATACCTTTCAACGATGTAACAAACTTATAGAGAAGATGTAAAATGACACAAACCCCTATAGATGATGGGGCTGTCGCCTCAAAACTTTGAATATTGACATACAGCGGAAACTCTGTAAACAACCTTCTTATAATGTAACCTCGATACAGAAGAGGTAAAATGATACTACAACCCCATGGTGTTGGGGCTGTGCTTAAAACTTTGGAAATTGCCATTTGAACGATAAACTCGGTATATACACCCTTCAAAACCTATAAGAATATCCTCGCTGTAGCGAGGTTTTACATGACTATGGAACCTGAATGGGTCGGGCCCCTCCAAACCTAGAATACTGACATAGAACGAATGAAACTTTGGTTACACCCTTCACATAAATGTACCCATTGGTAGGTGAGGTACATGAATGAGGGTACCCCTGAAGGGATGCCAACCCCTACAAAAATAAAATGACCGTAGAATGATGAAACTCTGTTATTATCATTGTAACAGTCAAAATAGAGTCAATTTCCAAAGAAACTCTTAAGTACAATTTATGATCAGTACTATTTCTAAAGGTTGAAAACTGTCATTTCTATTTTCAAATATCGTTTTCTTTTTATAAATAAACGCCAACTTATATATTTTTTTTTCTCCTGAGTTGAAACACGTACATTATGATCGCTATTTTTTATATATTTTTTTGTTTTACAACTTTCGTTTTACATTTATACTTCGTGTTTAATATATTTTTTTTAACTTAATTTTCTTCTTTTTTTTAACTTCTTTTTTTTTTAATTTATTGTAAATTTTTTTGAACTTAATTATTTTTAATTTTTTTTTTTAATATTTTGTTCTATTTTTTAAAAAATTAATTTTTTTTTTTAAATTTTTGTCTTAGTTGCTTAAAATATTTTTGTTTTTTCTAAAAAAAAAATTATTCTTTACATGCTTATAACGTAAAAATATGCATTTTTACAAACCTTAAAGCAGTAAAATCAGTAAATCAAACAACATAACCCTTACCCCCCCCCTCCAACACTCAGTGATCTATTGATTCAGATCATATATCGAGTATCATTTTGGATAAATATAACATAAAAATAAGTTCTTTTTTTATACTTACCCTTGAATATATGCTAACGTAGCAAAGTTTTATCATATCAATAAGCTAACAAGCATACCTGAACCTTGAATATAATGGTAAAACAACAAACTACATACCTTACGGCCGAATAGACGGCCAGAATTGACCAAAGTTTCCATATTAAAACATTAAAGGTAACCTACTCGCACTTTTTCACAATTATCTCCAACATATCATTGTTATTTTTTTACAATAACATATTGAATATTTAACAAACATTCATCATAAGCCTAACCTAATTACATACCTAACACAAACGAATATATCAGACCCAACAAAGTTTTTCCATTCATAAAACCAAACGTGGATTTACCTGACCTAGGATTATAATGTACAACGAGAAACCTAACATATCTTAAGCACGAATAAAACTGCTAACATTAACAATGTTTCATACTTAACAACAATAAGTACATACTCACGGCTTTCTCAAGCATAATACCAACATATCATTGTTTTTCTTAACGTGAATAATATTTTAAAAAAAAGGGGGGAAATAAAATAAGTTTCATTTTATAACATATAATTTCCATTGAAAAGAGTGTTATATAAAATACATAAAAACATATAAGTTTTATTTTTAAATATATTAATTCCGTCTAATCAGCGGAATAGGATTCTGTATAACTTGAGCAAGTTCTAAATATTTCTCCGAGATTCAACTCCCATCTGAAATGATGTAAGTTTAAATACGCCTGCAGCACTAATCCATCTTCGTGCATAATTCAAATTCCATGTAGCACGCATTCGCTCACTGCCAATTAGGAGAAGTAAAACTTATCAACGTTGTTAGTTATCAGAATATTCCTGTATACCCTATTATATTGTAAACCGCAATGTTTCAGTTGTAAATATTGTAGATTAATCTCCATGACTTAATAATGAAATTAATCCTCGATGTATGTCCGACTTTTTTTAAGATAAGACGTTTAATTGGCGTTTTTTTCATTTAAGCCAAATCTATATATATTTCAGATGAATGAAATCAGTGAACCCATACACGTACGAGCGAATGTGACAACATCGAGGGGTTTCCAATAGTTGCGTACATAATACTTTTAACATTATCAGATGCGGTGAAAACAACATCTATTCTATTTATAACCTCTCAACTTTCCCTCTGATAGATATTTCACCAGGAGTGCGATGCATCAGAATGACAGTGCATACTTAAGCCTTTAACCCAAGCTTCCGCGGGTTATCGATATTTTGATGAATTTCTTCAACAGAAATTAAATAAAGGTCTATTATTTTGCACCCGCCTCCGAAAGGAATACAGGTAATATATCGCTCTCCATTCGTTTTACGAAAAAATATAAATGACACATCGATGGGTATTACGAAGGTCCTCGTAAAGATATCACTAACGCGCTTAGGAGCTGAATGAGACGTCATCATATCAGCACAGCGAAAAATGTCTTACTGACGAAAATCGTGTGTATAAACAGACCCAAAAGGTAATGAGATTCTTTCTTTCAACCAATCAGAAGAAAGTAAGCAAGTATATGACGGACAACGAACCATATGGTTCAAATAAATTCCATGGTATAGCAGGCTCTATACCTTTAATCGGTTTTCTGGTTCGTGTTTTGTATTTTCATGGTGGCTTTACACCTCGATTCAATTTTCTTGTTTCGTATTTGTAATTTCAAACCAGTCTTACGAGAATATTCGTTTCATTTTTGTATTTGTATTTCCTGTTTCATTAGAGTTATTAGATACAAGTTGAGAAATTGTTCAAACTCCTCCTATTTTTCGAAACATTAAGCAATACCTATGATTCTTGTTTGATTCATTTTCGAAACATTACGCAATACATTTGATTCCTTTTTGTCACAGGGCCAATATAACAATTTATTTAAAAGCTTTTATGTATTTTGCTAATTGTCTCTTATGTTTTATATAACATTCATAGTAATTTTCAACAAAACCTAACAAAAATTTATCATGACATAACCTATCTTTCATACTAATCAACGAATAAATACTAATCTATACAGTGTTGTCAAATTATCTCAGTCAGATACGCAGTTGCCAAACTTACCAATCTCACATGTTCTATAGCAACTACGATATACCAATGTTAATTTAATATTAACCCTCGCGCGTACGGTGTGGGCAAATTTTGCCCACACTTTTTTTTTGAAAATTTTCAAAGTTTTTTCGTTTCAATTTTTTTCCTTCCTCAAAAAGATGTTGAAAAAAGACCTCTGAAATTTGTGTAAAAAAATATGTAAAACTAATGAAGTTAACCGGGATATACTAGGTGTGGGGAAAATTTGCCCACACCGTACGTGCGCGCGACCCTTATAAAATTTGGTAATAATAATAATAATGCATTAAGTAGCTAAAACTGGCCAGATCAACTGCAAAAGGTCCAATACATATTTTCTATATGAAATTAGTTTATCAAAATTAACCAAATTAAGAAATTTGCCATAAAAATTTTGTGTGGGCAAAATTTGCCCACATCGTACGTGCGCGTTACATATGGGTAAATTTTGACCACTCTTTAACAATTTTCTTTATTTCAAATTGTTGAGTACTTTATTACACAAATATTAGTATTTTTAACCTAATTCATTACATTATGCAATAAAAATTAAATCATTCCCATTATTTAAAAAAAAATAAAATTGTTAAAATAACACCTCCCCCCCCTACGTATAAAATTTTTTTCGAGTCCTTTGGGCTATATTGCGGTGCAGTATTGTTTTTAGTACTAATCTAGGAACATATCTACCAAATTTAAAGAGATTTCGCTGTATAGTTTTTTTGTTACAGCCAATCTTATGATTGTCATTGGAAATAGCACAAGAAAAAACACCCATTTTTCAAATAATAATTAAATAAATAATAATAATAAACATCAAGTATCAAAAATTGGCTAGATCAACTGCAAAAGGTCCAATACACATTATCTATATGAAATTAGTTGTCAAAATTAAGAAATTCACCGTAAAATATGGTGTGGGCAGATTCTGCCCACAACGTACGTGCGCGTAAGCCAAACGCAATCGTACCCACGAGGGTTAACATAGTGATATTTATTATATCATAACCTAATTAACAAATTGAACTATGAATAAATTTAAATTTATTTTCAAATTTTAATTCTTTTTAATTTTTGTTTATTTAAATATATATATAATTACTTTTTAATTTTTTGTTTATTTATAATATATATATATATATATATATAATATATATATATATATTATATAATATATATTATAATAATATATATATATATATATATATATATATATTATATATATAATATATATATATATATTATATATATTAATATATAGTATAATATATATATATATATATATATATTATATATATAATATATTATAATATTATATATATATATATATATAATATATATATATATATATATATATATATAATTTAAAAAAACAAACTTTTATTTATTTTTATCTTTATTTTGTTTAAAATATATTTTTTTTTTCACAAAAATTTTATTCTTTTATTGTTTATAACTAAAAATTTGCAATTTTTTACACACCCTAAAACAGTAATTCGATAAATCAGTAAATCAATCCCATCAAACACACCTCCTTCACACTCTTAAAACCATTTCCCTTTGATCTATTGATCTCTATTGTCTCAAGTTCACTTCGAGTATCATTTTTGGATAAACACTAACATAACGTCAAATATTAAGTCTTTATCACTGATCAAGCGAGTATCGGACGCTAGCGTGACAAAGCTTTTCACCTTAATAAAGTCTAACATAACATCACATCTGAAACTAGAGATATAGATGTTACAAGACAAACCTAACATCCCTTAAACACGGATATACAACTGCTAAACATTAACGACTTTCCATACTTAACAACATTTATAGAACAACATAAGCGACAAAAACCGTAAAAAATTCACACATTATAAAGCATATCTCTAAATATATAGTAATCTTGTTTTTCCATTTAAACTGTAAATTTTAACAAAAAATTAAAAAATAACATTGTTAAATAAAGATAAATTAACAAAGAAATATAATGCTGACGTAACAAAGTTTTTTACTTTAACATAGTAATATTTAACACAAAAATTTATCATGACCTTACCTAATTATCATACTGACCAAGGAACATAAGTTGCCAAACATAGGACAAAGTTTAATCCAACAATAACATAAAATACAAAGTTTTATCCAAACATAAAACATAAAAAGTTTTTCGAATAAAAATATCTTAGTTAAGTGTAAGAGTTTCCTGATTTTAAATCAGTAAATCGGTAAATCAAACCACCACCGTCCAGGCTGTCTCCTCCCTGTCCATGACGCTCGTTCAATAACCTTTTGTTTATTGGATTCAGATCACATTTTCATATATATGTGGTTGTAAAACTCATCAAGGCATCAGCCTTATTTAATCCTTATATCGAGAAGATAAAAGAAATGAAAAAGAAAAAAAGAAAAATGAAAAAAAAATTAAAAAAGAAAAAGAATAAAAAGAAAGAAAAAGAAATGAAAAAGAAAAAATGAACAAAGAAAGAAAAAGAAATGATAAAAAGAAAAATTAAAAAAGAAAAATGATAGAAAGAAAAAAGGAAAAGAAAAAGAAAAAAAGAAAGGAAAGGAAAAGAAAAATAAAAAGGAAAAAAAACGAAATCTACAGAAAAAACAAAGTAAATTTAAAAAAAGAAAAAGCAAAGAAAAAATATGAAGAAAAAGAAAAAAGAGAAAAAAAAGGAAAAGCAACTAACATAGCCGTCAAAAAACGCCGCCGTAACATATTCATGCCTTTCAATCAATATCTCTATACAATAACAAATGTAATTTTTAAACAACTGACATAAATATTTGAACAAAAAATTATCATACACCATTCTTAATTATCATGAAAGACCAAGGAATAATTGCATAACACAGGGCAAGGTTTTTATCCAAAACATACGTAAAAATAAGTGTCTGTCGAATAAAATATTATCATACAGTGTAATACGTTTAGCCCGATCCTAAAAGAGATAAATAAGTAAAATCGTATCAATCCGCCAAACCCCTCACCATCTCATGCACCCCTTCCTCCATGACCTTTTGATCTAGTGATCTATTGATCTCATGTTTACATTTCCGAGGTATCATTTGGATAAAACATCAGCGAAAAAGTGAAGTTTTCTTTATATAACTAACCATTGAATATATGCCAACATAACAATGATTTCACATTAATAAAAGCTAAATAGGCATTTACCTAAACTAGAAAAAATAAATGTACAATAACAAACCTAAACAACTTAAACGCCAACGAATAAACTGTTTAAACATTAACAATGTTCCACAACTTACCTCCCGTAAGTAACTAACATTGCATTAGCAAAACGTAACCTATTTCATACTTTTTTTTCAAGCATATATCTCTACATATTAACGTTAATTTTTACAGTACAACAGTAAAATTTAACAAATTTTACCAAATAACTTTGTCTAAGTATCATCAAAAACAAACCATCGAATAATTGAGCACCTAAAAGTTTTTATCCAGACATAAACATAAAAATAAGTTCTTTGAATAAAATATCATAGTAAGGTGTAATAGTTTACTGGATTTTAAAGCTGTAAATTAGTAAATTCAGTAAATCAAACCGCATACCACCCCTTCCCTCCCCTCCCTCCCACCCCTCCATGACCTTTTTGCTCTATTGGATCTGTTGAATTCACATCAATTTCGAAGTATCATTTAAGGTAAACATGACAAAAATAAGTTTAGATATATAACTATCGGAAATGTATGTACTAACGTAACATGTTTTTCGCATTAATAAAGCTACCATAGCATAACCCGAACTAGAATATAAATGTACACGCAGACCTAACACACCGTACGCATGAATAACTACTAACATTCAACAAGTTCACAGTTAACAACAGTAAGTACTATCACATTGTACAATACCGTAACCCTTTCACACTTTTCTCCCAACACTATCCCTAACATATCAATGGTTAATTTTCACATTAACATCATAAAATATAGCAAAAAAAAAAAAAAAATAAATTAATCATTACATTACCTAAATATCATAAACCCCAACGAATAGTTGCACGAACATAAAGCAAGCTTTTCAACCAACATAACATAAAAATAGCAAAGTTTTATCCAAACATAACATAAAAAATAAGTTCTTTGAATAAACTTATTTTTATGTTATGTTTGGATAAAAACTTTGTTATGTGTGCAATTATTTGATGGTCTCTGTGTGAACCTTTTTTTTTACAGTTGTCACCACCAAGGTTATGGTTATGGTTATGGTTATGGTTATGGTAACCAAGGTTATGGTAAATTTTTGTTAAATATTACTGTGTTACTGTAAAATTAACGTTAATATGTTAGAGATATGCTTGAAAAAAAGTATGAATAGGTTACGTTTTGTATGCAATGTTAGTTACTTTAAAGGAGGTAAGTGTGGAACATTGTTAATGCTAACAGTTTATTCGTGCGGAAGTTGTGTTAGGTTTGTTATTGTACATTATTTTCTTAGTTTAGGTAATGCTATGTTAGCTTTATTAATGTGAAAACATTGTTATGTTCGCATATATTCGATGGTTAGTATATAAAGAACTCATTTTTGCGCTATGTTTATCCGAAATGATACTCGAAATGTAACGTGAATCAATAGATCACTAGATCAAAAGGTCATGGAGGGATGGGTGGGCATGGATGGTGAGGGGTTTGGCGGATTGATTTACTGATTTATCACTTTAGGATCGTAACTATTTCACTTTAATTATGAATATTTTACTATTCGGAGAACTTGTTTTTACGTCCATGTTGGATAAAACCTTTGGCTGTGTATGGCAATTATTCGTTGGTCTTTTATGAAATTAGACATGGCTATTGATAAATTTTTTTGTTAAATATTACTGTCAGTGTGAAATTAATATTGATATGATAGAGATATGATTGAAAAAGCATGAATAGGTTACGTTTTTTGTACGCTATGTTAGTTACTTTCCTTTTTTTTTCTTTTTTTCTTTTTCTTCATATTTTTTCTTTTTTCTTTTTCCCTTTTTTATTATTTTTTTTCTTTCTTTTTTCTTTGTCTTTTTTCTTTTTCCTTTCTTTTTCTTTTTCTTTTTCTTTTTTCTTTTTCCTTTTTTCTTTTTAATTTTTCTTTTTTTTTTCTTTTTTTTCTTTTTTCATTTTTTTTTTTTCTTTTTTCCTTTTTCTTTTTTTTTTTCATTTTCTTTTTCTTTCTTTTTTTTTTTTTTTCTTTTTTTTTTTTTTTTTTTTATTTTTTCTTTTTTTTTCTTTTTTTTTTCATTCTTTTTCTTCTTATATAATGATAATGAAACGTGAATGACTCTTGAGAAGTTTCAACGGATATATATTATAATATATATAGTCTATTTATAAATATTATATATTTATATATATATATATATATCTATATATATATATTATATATATATATATATATATTATTTATATTTTTATTATATATATATATAAATATATATATATATATTATATATATATATATATATATATATATATATATATATATATATATATATATATATATAACTAAGATATATGTTTATATTTGTGTTTAATTTTATTTATATATATAATATATATATATTAGTATATATATATAATATTATATATATATATAATACATATATATAATATATAGCTTTTTCTTCTCTATATAATGATAATAACGCTGATACAATGATGAGTTTACAACCCATATATATGAAATGTGATCTGAATCAATAGATCAATAGATCAAAAGGTTATGAACGGATGGACAGGGAGGGGACAGCCTGGACGAGTGGTTTGATTTACTGATTTTCTGATTTAAAATCAGTAAACTCTTACACTTTACCATGCTGTTTTATTCGAAGAACTTATTTTTTTTGGTTAATGTTTGGATAAAACTTTGTTATTTTATGTTATGTTTGGATAAAACGTCTTTATTATGTTGTGCATATATTCGTTTTTTCAGTAGATAATTAGGGTAAGGTTGTGAATAAATTTTTTTTAAAATATTACGTTTTTAATGTAAAAATACTTTTGTTACTCAGCTATATGTTCACTGAGCAGAATGATAATTAGACAAAGGTATGGTAAATTTCTTGTTAAATATCACCATGTTAATGTAAAATTAACATTTATATGTTAGAGATATGCTTGACAATGTGTGAATAGGTTACGTTTTTTTTGTATGCTATGTTAGTTCCTTTAATGTTGTTAAGTATGGAACGTCGTTAATGTTAGCAGTTTATTCGTGTTTAAGGTATGTTAGGTTTGTCATTGTGCATTATATTCCTAGTTCAGATGATGTTATGTTAGCTTTATTGAAAGGTGAAACCTTTGTCACTTTAGCGTATACACGTTGATTAGTGTTTAAAGATCTTAATTTCACGTTATGTAATGTTTATTCAAAATGATACTCGAAGTGTAACTTGAGACAATAGATCAATAGATCATAGAAATGGTGGGAGGAGGGTGGAAGGAGGTGTGGGGTGGGTGGTTTGATTTACTGATTTACCGAATTACTGTTTTAGGGTATGTAAAAATGCAAATTTTTTAAAATAAAAAATAAAAAAAGAATAAAATTTTTTGGAAAAAAATATTTTAAACAAAATAAAATAAAAATAAATAAAAGTTTTTTTTTTAAATATATATATATATATATATATATATATATATATATATATATATATATATATATAAAATATTATATATATATATATTATATATATATATATATATATTATAATATATATAATATATATATATATATATATAATATATATATATATATATATATCTAAATATATATATATGTTAATAACAAAAATTAAAAAGAATTAAAATTTGAAAAATAAATTTAAATAAATAAAAATTACAATAAACATATATTTTGTTAGGTTTACTGATGTTAAAACTTTGTTATGTTAGCATTTATTCGTAGTTTCAATTTGTTAATTAGGTTATGATATAATAAATCATCACTATGTTAATATAAATTAAACATTGATGTCGTAGTTGCATAGAGCAGCGTTTCTCAACCGGGGGGTCGCGACCCCCAAGGGGGCCGCGAGAGCCGGATATACGGTGGGTCCGCGGTGGGTCCAAAAAAAATAAAATATTTATTAAGCAAATGTTACACAGTTGTTATTTATAAAAGTTAATACTTATAAAATAAAAATTATATACTTAATGCATCGAAAAGCATCTTTTATTAAGGAATTATCTCTTTTCTATAGGTACCGTAGCGATATAGTATATATATATATATATATAATATATATATATATATATTATATATATATATATTTATATATATATATATATATATATATAATTATATATATATATATATATTATATATATATATATATATATAGGTATTATATATATATATTTTACATATATATATCTATATATATATATATATATGAAATATATTATATATATATATATATATATATATATTATATATATATATAATATATATATATATATATATATATATTATATATATATATATATATATATATATTAATATATATTTATATATATATATAATATATATATATATAATATATATTATATATTATATATATATATAATATATATATATTATATATATAATATATATATATATATTATATATACATACATATATATTAGTATATATTATATATATATATATATGATATATTAATATATTATATAATATATATCATATATATATATATATTATAGTATATATATATATATAATATATATATATTATATTATATATATATATATATATATGATATTTACAATATATAATATGTATTTATATATATATATATTATATATATATATAATATATATATATATCCTATATATTAGATATATATAATATATATTATACTATATATATATATATGTTCCACGCGAGGTTACTAACTTTATGTGTTTTGGCTTTTGGGGGGTCGCGAGACTTAAAAGGTTGAGAAACTCTGCTATAGAGCATGTGAGATTTGGTAAGTTTGGCAACGCGTATCTGACTGAGATAATTTGACAACACTGTATAGATTAGCATTAATTCGCTTGATTAGCTATGATAGATAAGGTTATGTCATGATAAATTTTTGTTAAGGTTTTGTTAAAATTAACTATGTTAATGTATGAAAGAGAGACAAATACAAACAACATAATGCTTTTATAATTTGTTATTGAGCTTCTGTGACGAACAAGAATCAAATGTATTGCGTAATGTTTCAAAAATGAATCAAACAAGAATTGGCTTTAAAGTTCGAAAAATGGGAGAGTTTGAAACAATTTTCGACTTGTATCTAATAACTATAATGAAACCGGAAATTACAAATAACCAAAGTGGCAAAACGAATTGCTCGTAGACCTGGGTTTTGAAAATTCAAATACGAACAGAAAATGAATCGAATGAAGCCTGAACTGAAAATAGAAACACGAACAGAAACGATTAATGGTATAGGGCCTGTACATGGAATTATTTGAAACCAATATGGTTCGTTCGTCCGTCATATACTTGTTCATTTCTTCTGATTGGTTGAAGGAAAGAATCTCATTACCTTTTTGGGTCTGGTTTTACACAATGATTTTTTGTCGGGTAGTAAAGACATTTTTCGCGTGCTGGTATGATGACGTTCTCATTCTGGCTCCCTAACACGTTAGTGATAGTCTTTACGGAGGACCTTCCGTAATACCCAACGATGGTGTCATTTATATTTTTTTCGTAAAACGAATGGAGAGCGATATATTACCTGTATTCCAGTCGGAGGTGCAAATAATAGACCTTTATTCATTTCGGTTGAAGAATTCATCAAGAATAATCCGATACCAGCGGGAAGCTTTCGTAAAGGATAAGGTTCTTCACCATCTGATTACATCGCCTCCTGGTGAATATCTATCAGAGGTGACAGTGTGAGCGGTTTATAATAACATAGAGGTTGTTTCAACCGCATCTGATAAGTTAAAAGTATTGATGTACGCAACTATTGAAAACCCATGCTGTCACATTCGCTCGTACGTGTATAGGTTTTCAACTCTTCATCATCTGAAAATATTAATAGATTTGGCTAATGAAAACGAATTAACGTCTCATCTTAAAAAAGTCGACATACTCGAGGACTTAATTCATATAGCTCATGAGATAATTCTAACAATATTTACACTTAAACATGCCGGTTTACCACCCTAATAGCGGTATAAACAGGAATATGCTGAAACTAACAACGTTTGATAAAGTTTACTTCTCTCTGGCATGAGCGAATCATGCTAATGAACCTGCTATATACCGAGAATGGATTAGTGCTGAGCTGGCAGTATTTTACTACTTACATCAATTTCAGATGGAGTATGCACATCCTCTGGAGAAATATAATAGAACTTGCTCATTTATACAGAATCCTATGTCCTCTGATTAGACGAATGTAATATAATTTAAAATAAAACTTAATGTTTTTTATGTATTTAAAATAACGCCATTGAAATGAAAATTACATATGTTATAAAATGAAACTTATTTTAAATTTCCCACCCCTTTTTTAAAAATATTACACGTTAATGTAAAAAACAATGATATGTTGGTGATATGTTTGATAAAGCGTGAGTATGTACTTTACTGTTGCTAAGTATGGAACTTTGGTAATGTTCGCTGTTTATTCGGTCGTAAGATATGTTAGGTTTGTCGTTTTTAACATTATATTCTTAGTTCAGGCTAGCCAACGTTAGCTTTATTGACATGTGAAACACTTTGTTACGTCTGTATATCATCTCGTCTGGCTTGAGTACATGGTAATTAAGGTTAGGTTATGATGAATTTTGTTAAATATTAATGATGTTAAATGTAGAAAAAAATAACAATGAAATGTTTTAGATAAGTCGGTTGAAAAAGTTGCAGAGTATGTTACTTGTTAATGTTGTTAAAATCCATGGAGCTTTGTCAAGGCTGGCCGTTTTTTCGGCGTAATATATTGTCTAGGTTTGTTATATACGTCAACATTATATTCTTAATTCAAGCGTTACTCGACTTGGGTTTACAGCCTTCTATTGAATCATGCGATACAAACTTTGCTACGTTAGCATATATTTGTAGGTCAGTATAAAAAGAACTTATTTTATGTTTTATGTTTATCCAAATGATACTCGAAAATATGAATCTGAATCAATAGATCGATAGATATATCAACGAAGCTCAATGATCACTGAGTGTTGGAGGGGGAGGGGTATGTTGTTTGATTTAACATGATTTTACTTGCTTTAAGGTTTTTAAAAATGCAAATTTTTTACGTTATAAACATGAAAATAATTTTTTTTTTAGTAAAAACAAAAATATTTTAAGCAACTAAGACAAAAATATATCAAAATATTTAAATTTTTAAAAAATAAAACAAAATATTAAAAAAAATTTTTTTTTTTAAATTAAGTTAAAATTTTTTTTTTAAAAAATTAACAAAATAAAATAAGTAAAAAAAAAGAAAGAAGAAAATTAAGTTAAAAAAAAAATATTAAACACAGTTTAAATGTAAAATGAAACCTGTAAAATAAAAAAATATATAAAAATAGCAAACATAATGTACGTGTTTCAACTCAGGAGAAAAAAAATATATAAGTTGGCGTTTATAAAAAGAAAACGATATTTGAAAATAGAAATGACAGTCCTCCACCTTTAAAACTTGTACTGATCATAAACTGTACATAAGTGTTTCTTTGGAAAATTGACTCTATTTTGAATGTTATAATGAAATAATAACAACAGAGTTTCATCATCATTCTATCTACGGTCAATTTCTATTTTGTAGGGGTTGGCATCCACCCAGGGGTACCCTCATTCATGTAACCTCACCTACAATGAGGATACATTATATGAAGGGTGTATACCAAGTTTCATCGTTCTATGTCAATATTCTAGGTTTGGAGGGGCCCAAACCCCAATCAGGGTTCCCATAGTC
>JABUQX010050600.1:0-10000 GCA_015478945.1 Trachelipus rathkii
ATATTAGGCGATGTAGGTATCTTCCCTCCCATCACAAACGAAAAACTAGACTATTACAACGTAGTGTGATACTATATGCACCCTCCCGTATTGAGGGTAGTATATATATAGATATAAATAAAACTAAGATATACGAGTAAGGCATATATATATATATACCCCTATATATATAGGTAAATATATATATATAATATATACTACTATAAACATTACAAGAAGAGCGCATCTACTCATCACAAGTTTACAGAAATAATATTCACGGGACCCTCCTCCGCATATTAATGCTCAAAATTTATTTGTACCTATAGTTTGAGCCTACTATATTATAACCCCTACTTCATACTAGTATCGCTATACATATCATTTCACATGATTGTATCTCAATCTATGAGACTACCCTATTTATACCGCCTAGTCTCCTCTATATAATTACAACCTACCTTGTCATATGATATATTATGATAACAAACCTCTTCTACCGAAAGACAATTCCATTATTAATTGTCCTGAATCTTTCCCACCTTAGTACGTATCTATAATATTATTTCTTTGTATATCTTTCAAAGAAATTATTTATATTATTACTTTTATAAAAATTTTGAAAATTTTTAAATAGAATATTTAGTCTAAAAATGTTTATAATACTAATAGAAATAATATATATAAATTTTATGTAGTTTTTTATTATTTATTTTTTGACTTAACTATATAGAATATTATTACCTTATTCCCTCAATCCAAATCTATAACCTATTGACATTTATGTAAAATACCAATATAAAATGACAGGAAGCCATACACTATATGGTTAGACTGATATTTTATTAATATATATTCAGTCACCACAGTCAAATGGCCCGCTTTCTCTATGATGAGACTAGTTATGAGGTGGGTCCTTGATACTACAGACTCAAAAATAAATAAACTGACTCAAAAAAATAAAATAAAATAACAAGTTATCTAAATCTCCATGTAGACTTTAGTTGTTCTGAAAGTATTCATAAGAAGATTAAAACTTCCCGTTCAGACATCAATAATATACAAGAATCATTTCTTCCATTCTTTCATAAGAAATTAGATTCTGTTGACTCTGAAAACCTTCAAAGTGATTATCATCATTTTCCTCATCGTTTGTTTCAATCTTTGAGCTCTTTTGTATGTTCTTCTTGTGAATTATTTTTTTACACTAATAATACGCTCTTCGATATTGATTCTAAAACATATCTTCATTGTAACCACAAATATAATACTATTTCTGAACCTTATTTTATTTCTTCACTTTCAAAAAATTTACTCTCTTTTGCGTACTGATGCTCGACTTAAATACGATCATCCAAAATTAGTTAATGATCTTTTTGTTTCAAACATTTATATGGTGAGACAAAGAAAAGGTGTATCTTGTACTAATCCATCACACATATTAGAATCGATTAAATTAGTAGCTTTCAAATATAGAGATCCCCATAATATTTTCTTATTTGAACCACACATTCCCACAATTTCCATATTTGTAAAGTCTCCAAAAAATATTAATTCATTCTTGAATCACCATTCTAAGCTTTTGTCTTACGTACTCCCTGTTTCTCATATTTCCCGGTCAGTTTTATTTATCATAATATTTTGTTTTGTTTTGTGTAGCTTTTACTTTATATTGTGAAAACTTCCTACGACTAGTAGTAATTCTTCTCAACCATAACTAACCATTATCAATGCAACCTATAATACTATTGCCAACGACCCTTTTCGGATTTCCATTCCTAAATTTCAGAATAACAGATTCACTTCAGTACATTTTGTTCCTTGTATGTTTTGTCCCGTTACTAATGCTCTCATTGATGTTATTAATGAAGGTGCTGTTGACCTCTATGACATACTTCTTATTATGCTCTCTAACTTCTCTTGCATTATGACAGTTATAAGTTGTAATAGTTTCTCTTTCCTCTTTCACTAACATTCATTGGATGCTACCAATGGAGGAAGGGAAGTGTTGTTGAAATTGTGACGGAAATTGAATGTTGAGGTTAGTTATATTTTATATTCATAATTTCAATTGAGCTCTCACTAATCAGGGGGAGCCTATTTAAGCTGATCTAAATCGACTCAATTTTTTGAGAAAAACTTTTTGCTTTTCTACTCGAGTAACTTCATAGAATTCTCTTATAAAAGGTTGTTCGAGGAAGACTTGTGGAAATAACACTCTTTAAAAGTATGTAAATTAATTTTTTGCTTTATAAATATGGTACCATATTTTAATTATATATTTCTTTCTTAAGTAATAGCTTCAATGTTTATTAATATTACTAATACATAATTCTTTATCCTGTAAATAAAGAGAAATATATCATTAAAATTTCACGACTTCATCCGTAAATAAAATTGTTGTTAAATCATATTCTTGTTGTTAGTTAAATCATATTCTTGTTGTTAAAACAATTCACAGAAAGATATCATTTCTCAATTCTGCTAAATTGTATATGAAAAAATCCATGTGAGTATAAATCGCAACACACAAAGATGTATGTTTAAAAATATCTTTAAAAATATTCATGGGTAGCCTAACCGTTTAACATTTTTGACCCATGTGACCTCGTATTTAATAAATTTAACCGTTGCTGACTAAAATTAAGAATACCCTTTAAAGTTTGCTCCCATTTCTATATTGACATATATAACTAGCTACTTATATCCATTAGTTCTTTCAATTTTTTTTGAGCAAACATATACCATA
The DNA here is from genome assembly GCA_015478945.1 of Trachelipus rathkii. Classification (NCBI taxonomy): domain Eukaryota; kingdom Metazoa; phylum Arthropoda; class Malacostraca; order Isopoda; family Trachelipodidae; genus Trachelipus; species Trachelipus rathkii. The sequence continues at coordinate 2,729 of JABUQX010050600.1, forward strand.
AGATTATATATCATGAATGCAGGGTATGCATAAATTAATAGAGTTTAAACTCGTTCAATATGAAGATTTTTAACATGTCGCGATTTTTAATTATAGGTGTATGCATTTAATAAAATTGCAAGACAGCAAATTTTGAACCTTACTGAAATTTGAAACAATCGTTGGATTTTCATGGATTTTGTAAACAATTTTTGAGCTTATCTTTTAAGAAAATTTGGTAAAACCTTTTTATTGCCCCAATAATTTGATAAAAATATCCCCTTATCACATGAGTCACTTATATCTTTAAATAGGACCTTTAATTAAATTCCTTTTTGATGTTCAGCTCCAAAGCGCCTTTACACCTCCCAAATTTAGAAATTTGGGTTTTAAACCAGGAACTTAAATTTTATTTAAAAAAGATGCGAAGTAGCTTGGAGTATACCAAACCTGAACCACGATGATAGCTAAAAAAGTAAACACCGTTTCCTTCTTTTATAGCTCAATGAGTAATATCAGGTATGTAACTAACTCATAAAGTTTTAATATATACCAATACATTTGATAAGTGCGCTCAAACTCAATCCTCTCAATAAGTGAAATAGCTTAGGGATTACTATATATAATATTTATACTATATATATATATATATAATACTAATTACTCACATATATATATAATGTATCCATATTAAATACAAAAATACTATATTAATAATATAATTAATATTAATATTATATATATATAAATATATATATATATATATATATATATTATTAATTAATAATATATATATACATATATATATATATAATATAATTATATATATATATATATATAATATATATTTATAATATATTATATATATAATATATATATATATAATAATATACTTAATATATTAAATTATATATATATATATATATTATATATTATATTATAAAAATATTAATATGAATATATATATTAATATATATATATAATAATTAATATATATATATTATAATATAATAATATATCTATTATATATATATATAATATATATATATTATATAATATATATATATAATATATATATATATAATTATATATATTCATTATTAAATATATATAGTATATATAATTTAACTATTATATATCTACTTAATTCTAGCCTACCTGAGCCTCACACTCTATAATCTGGAATAGGGCTCACACACTTATATAGACTTACAGGTAACTAAAGCGGCTGCCGCCTCTTGAGGTATGGTTCCAACAGTATCAATAGAAAATGAGGAGTTATGAGTAGAAATACGAGTATATGCTCAGAGGTGAGGCGTTAGAAGAGCAAGGGACACCTCAGATAAGAAGTGCTCTATTGTGTCTTGGGGCATTGTGATCATTCTAGCGACAAGAGGGGAGTGACTGATTGAGCTTATTGATTTTATTGAAATTATATGATTATATAATGCATAGACCCCCTAGGGTATGGTGACCTAGATCTGCTCCGAGCGTAGAGTCGATTATGGCTCTTATCTTCATGGACACTAGCGTATTATTTCTTATCACTAGGGGTAAGTATTTTGTAGTGAGGCGTAGGTGTTTAGTAAATTGTTAATATTATAATGTATTAGTCGAGGTTTTAGCAGGTATTTATGCTAGGTATAGTACTTGATGTTATAGGATTGGTGTAATCCTACTCAATGATCATAATTTGGAGTATAATAGGGAGGAGGAGTAAATTATGTTGTAATTTTTGTTGATTGTAGAGGATGAAAGTAGTGAGGCTGTGAGGTGAAGATGTATATAGTAGGGATTTTTATCTTTGTCGGGGTGGAGGTGGAGTAAGAAGAAAATTAGTAGACAAGGGTGGTGAATGGGATTACTGTATTATCTGATAGAACTTGTGAGAGGTAGATATCCCCACTAATATCATCCAATGATATGTGGTGAAAGATGGGTGAGGATGTAAAGATTTTCAATCTGAGTTATAGTTAATGATGGATTCTGAGTGATTGAGGTTTTATTGGATGCAGACCTGTGATAATTCTAGGAGGCTGATATTTATTGAGAAATTGTTAAATTTATATTTGTGTTCGATTTTTGAGGAGTTAGCTTAGGAACTACTATTCTAGAGATTAGAGGCAATTAGTTTATAAAGTTGATTCCTATAACTTAGGACATGCCGATATCTGATTAATATTAAAACCGGTGAGTGTCGTGGTATTCCTCACAGAGAGCACCTGATGATTGTCAGCGCAGAGAAGGAATGCGATATCTGGTCGACATAGTTTTTCCGGGTGAATGAGAGTCGTTACCGATAGACTGTGCATTACCACGCCTATAGATCCTATGAGATTTATTTTGAGAGCGTGTGGGCTTTATTAGAGCTTTAACCTGCAAACTGTCGTAGTATTGTTGTTCCAGTGGTGAATTAGTCAGAGATAGGAAGGAAAGAGTATTGTGTGAATGAGTCAGTATATGGAGGTTAAAAAGTGTGATGGAGAGGAATTTTATAGAAGGGTGAATGTCATGTTATCATTTACTTAGTTGGAGAAGCTTTAACCAATTTTCTATATAGATGATAAATATATTCTTGGTGAGTTATATTAGTTGTGTATGGTCATATAATGTTTACGTTATCTGGGTGATGTAGGAATAAGACTTAGAGATTTACGTCTGCTCACAGTAAGTTATATAAGTTTTAGGTGTGATATATTGGTGATTGGGGTAGGTAAATTATCTGTAGCTGTGATGATAACAAGAGGTTATTAAAACAAAAAAAATGGAGAATAGAGATAATTGATGCACGCTATACCTGTGAACACCATATTTTGTAATTTGATCTCAATGTGAGTAGGTATATCTCCATATTTATTTATATGGATAAGACCTTAGCTAAACGGTTTAGGTGAGGAATTGGTAAGATGAGTATATATCACCTATTATTATTATGTCAAATTTAATTTATATCTAATTCTATGAAGTGGAGGAGATTAAATTATTTGATTATAAGGATAATTGATGTGTGGAGGACGAGGTTATTATACGTGAGATAATATGCTTATAATTTAGTATCTATAGTAACGTTAGAGTAATATATAGATTACTATTAGTGAGAAAGCGAGGATTGATGAGTTTAGATAAAACTAATATATATAATGAATGTATGTGTAGAATAGGTAGAGTAAGGCGCGCATATTAGAGTTTAAGCTAATGAAGAGTGGAATTGACATATATTGAGTAAATTCACCTGTTACTAGAGGAATACTTTGAGGGTAGATTATAGGGAGTTGGCATATTTAGTTTATAGAAATTAATATTCCAGTCAGTTTAATAATGGTAGCATACAGCTAAGATGAGAGATTGTGAGGTAAGGTAGGAGGGGGAGTTGGTTTATGGAAGTATAGTCACTTTATTATTTGGAGTTTTGAGTAAGTTTGGATAATATAGTATGCTATGCTTATATCAGATTTAGTGAGGGTTTATATGTAGTTAGTTAATAGTATATATATATACCTAGAATAAAAGATTTATTAAAGATTTAATCTTTGAGAATAATTAGGAAATTGTTTTTTTCTCCAAAGGTAGTTTTATTATAAGTGTTAAGGTTGGATATTAGTAGTAATATCTTGAGACCTTTGCTTGTGCAAACTTTATAGGCGTATGAGTGTTATGATAATGGCTTCTTAGCGTCAGTTGCTGCAACTACTATGGATTTGTAATGGGGGTATGTACGCGTGTCTGTTCTTGTATGATGTGGCTGATGTTGTATCTTAGTAGTAATTTATATTGTTTTTTTATTGACTCTAATTCCATGCGAAGTATCCTTGTTCGCGTTGATGTAGGAATGTTTATACGAAAGTGAGGACTCGTTGGTTCGTCCCTATTAATAGTATTATTGCGCGAGCGAACGCTAAGGTCTATAGCAGATTAGTTCTGTGCTCCTTTTGTGGAGCGAGGAGAGGAGCAGAGAAAAGTAGGTTATATGGGCTACTACTTTTACTAATAAATTATGTCGTTTGTAATTAATCAGTATACTGTGGATATTAGTGCCAGAGCCAGTGAGAGAGAAAAGATATTGCGAAGAGTCATGTTATTATTTTTATCTAAATGTATACAATATAATTAAGTATCTAAGACAGTAATCTAGAATACTCAATAAATAATACTCTACGTTATTAATTTCTATATATATAACTATCATTAAGTTATTATTATAATATAATATTTATATAGATTTCTAAGCAAGTAGTTTTAGCATATGATGATTTTACAATTACGCGATCTAAGAGTTAATACTAATCACTGTTTTAGAACATTAAGTATATAATATATATAAATATATAATATATACTATATAAATATATATATATAATATATAATATATATATATTATATATATATATTATTATATATACTATATATAATATATATTATATATTAATATATAAATATATATATTATTATTAATATATTATAATATATATATATATATATAATATATATATTATTATTATAATATATATATATTTTATTAATTATATATTAATAATATATATATATAATATACTATATATAAAACTAAATATAACTATATATATAATAATATTAAAAATTATATATATATATATAATATATATTAATAATATAGTATATATATATTATATAATATATATTATAATATAAGTATATATATATATAATAAACATTATATAATAAATATATATAATATATATATTTATATAATATATATATATATATTAATTAATATAATATATATATATATATACTATAAATAATATACTATATTATTATATATATATATTTAATATATATATATAATATATATTATAAAGTAGTCTATAAACATATGATATGGTATTCGATACGAGGTTTTGTAAAATAGTATTATATAAATTAATATATATATATATATAGTATATACTATGTATATATACTATATAATATATATATATATCATATATAATATATATATATTAATATATATATAATATATATAATATATATATAATATAATATATAATAATAATATATATATATACTATATATAATTAATAATATAATTATATATATATATATATATTATATAATTATATATATTTATATATATATTATATATAATTGTATATATGCCCGGAAGGGGATAATTGATATACTCTATATGAATGGTTGTTTTATTATATACCTCTGAATAAAATATATGTGGTAGCAATGGAGCTAATAGCGGTGAGAACCAATGCAGAAGTGGATCTAATATGTGTGTCCCCTCCGACCTATACACCAGCATACGTGTATTGTACAGTTATTGTATATAATTAGCATATCGTAGTTAATATTAAGCATTTGTTACATGCATTTTTACTATTCAACCATTCTTCTTTATTTCCACCTCATTATTAATTATATAATTATATAATTTATTCACGAGTACCTATATATTATCAATCTACACCTTATTACTTTATCAACAGTTTTTCTATATTTTTTTTAGATATTCCATTCACATTTATTTCTTTATTAATTATTTATAATATAATGAATTGTCACCACCTCACTTTTTATTTTTCCCATCACATGACCCCATGCGCTATAATATTCCACAGGTGCTTCTTACCCCAATGTGAGGTTTTCTAAGTATATCACCACACTCTTCCTCCTCGTGGATGAGGGTAACAATTTAGGAAAATACCGGTCTTTTTTAAGCTCACCAGAGATATGACTGGGCCGCTCAAAGTTATTGAATAGGGATACATACCGAAACCTGTGCTAATACACTATAGAGTAGGTCATATGTTCTATATACTACGTTGGCGCATAATCTCGTGAGCATTTAAACGTGAAGATATAAAGAATTATAAAGGTTACAGTATGTTGACATTATATATCAGGTTGGGTAATCCGACAGTATAGTAAGGTTTACGGATAGATCTTACCGTAAGCCTACTAACATATGCAACAGCTCACCTACGGTAGTTAGTGGAAGTCCGGATGGTTAGTGTGGGTCTCTGGAACTTAGTGGACCTTAGTTGCGATATATAGTAGTAGAAGGATTAACTATACTTCCTATTTAATGATAATATATACGCCTTTCCACCATATCTACTAGTTAATGTACGTTATCATGTCTCAATTATTTAGCTTTATATTTAGTTATACCATACACTTAGTTTCACTATTATAGTACCTATTAGGAAACGAAGTTTGTGGTTAACAATTATATTATTTTAATGAATAAAGTTATTATCAAGACATGAAAAGTACTTCGTGTTAACTCACCAAGGTGATAAAGTCACTATAACACACATCAAGAACAATATTTACATAATATCTTAACTCTTAGGTTATTACCCAAGTACTGACCTTACCTAGTATATATCAGGTACTACTCATAACTTTATCTTAGATCTGCAGTACCTATTATGCTTTACTTATCCACTTTTACTAAATCTGAGGGTCTTTTGTACTCACTCACATTCATTTATCAGCGATTCCGTCACTAGCAAATCCCAAACTACATACCAGGTGCCATACCTATACGGTCAGGCGCATCACGTGATAAAGGTGCTCACCATTACACAAGTCGTCTTTAATTTACGTTTATTACTTCACATATGACGCATCATCACCTCCAAGAGAATGTCCAAGCAACTCACAAGCATTATATCCATATTATAACACATACTGCGATCCACTACATCCAAAGACTCTTCTGAGGCACAGAACCAGAAAATTTGGCTCATGCTCCAATATTTCAAATAATGTTTCTTTAGGGGTTTTTGAGACCCTCCTGATCTAATTTTAATTAAGAAAATGTGGATACTATTTATCGTCAAGCTGCATAATCACGAGTAAATCTAATAAGATTTCTATTCTCGAGTAATTACTTAAACGCTATCTCGCAAACATTTCTGTTTATTTTCTAACGGCTGTTTCTCGTACCATATAGCCGTATCATGATAAAATGAGCAACTAATATTCCCTGCATATAAGTAATAGAAAAACGAAGATTTATGACTATCTAATAAATGAAAAATCCCAGCAGAAAAGATATTTTATCCGTTATAACAAAACATTTATAAGATTTTCTTCAACACTCGTAGGGACTAAAATACACCTACATATAAACCAAAATCATTTACTCGTTTTGTCTGCTGACCTATTTAATATTTCTCACCTCTACTCAATCACCACAATATAAGTAAATATAGGATCATCAAGTCACGATTTCGCAAATTATAATCCTCAACCAGACGTTGCTCTCAATATACAATGGTTTTGTCATTACCTCAC
>JABUQX010050600.1:15000-44348 GCA_015478945.1 Trachelipus rathkii
GGCAGGATCCGAACAAAGGGAAAGCAACAGAGTTGAAGACTAATCGGACTACCGGCGGAAACTTCTTGAAGCAATGTCGGAGGAGAAAGAGAGAACTTTGTATTGGCACTGAGAGAAGAATTAGATGAATACTAGTGCGCCTGGCGAGAAAGAAAAGGAACTAAACGTGAAGAGGAACCAGCGGATTCAGTCAATGTGAATCGATACACACGCTGCTTGATATTTTTTATAATAACTGGGGTATTAAGGACTAAACTGTAAGAGCAGATGTACCGAAAGGGATATTGCTATTAACACCATGTAAAGCGACTTTCGCAAAACGTTGGTTATATGAAGCGGAATCATCTAACGAAAAAAAATTGAGACGAGCAGGGTACAAAATAAAATGGAGGATTCGAGTTGGCAACACGTGGCTTTAAGGGGCAAATAGATCAACATTGAAATTTTGATATTTATGCTTAAAGATGGTAGAGTTGAATACAAGGGTTTCGCGCACTTTTCACGAAGTCAAAAATAATGTATTTGGCTTTGTAGCCTGGAGACTATGCTTTCTCCTGCACTACCGTATTACCTTCGCCGACAGGAAGTCCTGTGGAATAGTATTCTAGAACGAGAAGAGGCCTAATTGGAGATAGCGCACGCACGCAAGGGTGCGCGTAAAAAAATAAAAGCTTAAGAATAGAAAAAGCAAAGTAAAGAAAAACGGAGCGCCACTTTATACGAATAAGTTGGTATGCATAAGTGAGGAGGGCGCCAGATAGGACGATGGAGATTGGTGATAGGTTGATACGGGGGTGACCAACAGGAGATAGAAATGTTCGACGGCGGCCATTTTGGCCTCCTCTATCCATCGTCCAGATTTTTGTTCTATATTCCTGTTTCAGTTCCGGGATTATTTGTGGAACCAATGTCCAGAGACGAGTGAGGAATCCCTCGTTTTGGCATCGCCGGATGAGAATTCTTGGCCGCTTGGAAGAGGCGGGAATCAAGAGAGGCTAACTGCAGAATGATAATTATTGGCAGTTGGGTGGGATAGGTAGTTGAGGGAGATTGAAGCGGAAGAGAAATAAATGAAGAGCAAAAGACTGAGGTCGAGCATTGAAGTAGTAAAATGAGGGAGGTAAGTGAAAGTGAGATATTGAGAATGAAGCAGGGAAATCATAGTAGATTGGAGCAGGTTTGATATAAGTCATTATAGGGATATTATACTGACGGAGGTTTCTTTCGGTGTTGTAGCGGCGCTGAGCGGAATCTAAATAAATGACATAGGCGGAGAAGAATGTGATTATTTACACATAGATTGACAATTTAGGAGGTGTAAAATAGAAAAGTTTAAGTAATACAATTTAAGGATATGTCTTCAATTAGCGAGAAAAGGGCAATCATTTAATATACGGAGACCAAAAATCGCTATCCTAAGAATGGTGAAATCACGTGAAATGCAACGTTTATAGTATAAGTGAAGCTAATGCAAGGACCATCGTAGTATATTGGACGTAGTAGGATTGTCGAGAGTCTATGTTAGTGGACTTGATTCTGCATACGCAACAATCAAACTAAATCAGATACTAGGTGCATACCAAGTCTGTTGTGAAATTTGAGAGGTGTGAGATCTATTAAGAAGGAGTATAGCCGAGTGGATGGGATAGACGAGAAAGATAGAATATAATATGGGAGGAGAGCATGGGGAGTGGAGTTGAGTATGGATTGGGTTTTTGTTATATAAAAAGGGCCCATCTTTATAGCATAAACAATAGGCGAGTGATGATGAGGAGTGAATGAAGGATAGATACTCACTGAAAAAGGTACTAGATTAACAAACACGAGTGGAGGCTGTGAGATGGGATAGGCGCTGAGTGTAAGATCAAACCAAGAGACAGATAGGAGGTGATAACGTGAGCGAGCTCATTGTATGAGAATGATGACGATGGGATGTGAGGATGTTCGAAGAGGTCTAGTGTATCTAAGAGGAACGCTGTGAAGCAGGTGGAGGTGCGGTTCGCCTAGAACGAGGTCTAGAGCAAGCTGTTCATATATTATCGTAGTCTGTGTGAAATTATATTATATATATACATATCACTATTAATTAGGGGTTTATTAGGGTTTTATGAGTCTTATAAAACATTTACAGGCTAGTGTTTTACAATATCAATAAATAACTTTTAAGTCAAACCTGTTTCATCAGCTGCTTCCTCCTCTTTCTTCTCAACAGGATTGAAGTTATTTTTGGGATTGGAAGCCCCAATCAAAGCGCTTAAGATAGAGTATTTCTTACTGGAAGTTAATTCACTGCTATTTTTAGATTCCGATTGAAGTTCGTCTGATTTTTTTATCAGATGCTGGAAGAGAGAAGCACTAAATGGTAAACAGGGTGGAGAAATAGATTCATCATCATCATCGCTATTTCCATCTTTTTCACCCTCTTTGTTATGAAAATCTGAGGAGCTTTGGAGATGGTTTGGTGATGGTGAATCTTCTGAGGTGATTGCTGGAAGAAGCCTCTGATATAGGGCATAAGGAACTAAGTTACCAAGTAAAGCTACAGGAATTAATGGAGGCGGAATTAAAGTGGCGGATTTATCTTTTATCTCCTCTTCTGATTCTGAGCAACTACTTTCTTGTACCTTACTATTAGGGGTCTCATCGTCTTGAGCACAATTTTCATTATTTGAGTCACCAGACTGCAACATTAAATGTTGCTGAATCTGTGAAGTAAATATACAATGAATTTTCAAAATAAATGTTGGTGTGAGCGAGAGTCACTAACTTTTTCTCATAATTAATTCTCATTAATGTGTATATACTAATAGCTCAAAATAGCGACATAGTGATACTATACATAATTATATTCTTCATTCTCAAAATTATACATGCGCCACTACTTATAATTTATTTTATGGCCGGTATATAAGTAGGCAAGTACGATGGATATCAACAATAGTGTAATATGCCTACCGTATCGTATAGTGAGTAGTACCTATATAACTTCTTACATTACTCCGCTCTTATATTCTATTGAAGATGAATATATAAAATGATCGATATTGAAACTATAAGGAGTAACGAAAGGTGGAGTCATAGGCATAGTTAACATCAAAGCTGAGAATGTGGTTATTATGAGGTGATATATGTTTCAATATATATTATAACGATAACTAACTTGTATAATATCTAGAATCTTAAATAGTTCATATAATAGTTCATACATATATAATATAATATATATATATAAACGGCTTTTTTACTTCAAATCAAAAATACCACTACTATTTTAATGCTTTGAGATAGCTCTATATAAGTTTGTCTTCTGTTAATATGCTTAAAAAAAAATTAACTAAGGTTGTTTTTTTAGCAGCAGAACTTATTTAAGAGAACAAAGTAGGTCAGTAGCAGTTTAAGTCCATTTGTCCCACACAACTACTCCCTTCTGTCGTCCATTTATTACTTACCAATAAAGTTATGTATAAGAAAGCTAGTGCAAAACTCATAATGATCTGCATGAGTGCTGAGAGCAGATGTCAACCGGATTAAATTGTAACTACAAGCTCAATATACGCTTTATTACATGATGTATAGCAAAAGCTTATTCGTCTTTAATATTCTTAGGAGTCGTAATATTAATATATATACTCAGGTATAGTACCCTGCTGTAATCAACTTATAGTATGATACTGAGAGGACATTGTGATCATTAAATTATATATATAAAACTATAATAATATAGTAAAATTTTATACTATAATATAAAGTCTTGAACACTCTGATGCTATTAATATATCAGTTTTAAGATTAAGATCAGTTGTTAAAGATATATTAATATTACTAATATTTTTAAAAATAATGACTCCATACATCCCATTTGCAGACCAATTGCCACTACTTAAGGTCGTTACATTAAATTACTGCTCAGGTTAGCAACCCACAGTTTACTTGTTATGAGACCTTGAGGAAGAGGATCGAACCTAGCCCTAGTCTTGCAATTCATGTCACATAGTACTGATTGTTGCATGGTATGACAGATATTATATATATAACTTATATAGCTTAAATTTATATCTATTAATTCTAAATAAAATATCATTAAGAATTAGATATATGATATAATAATTAACTAACGTATATAAATATATAAAGTAAAAAACAATATATAGCGAGAATGACGTATTTATATATATAAGTTGATTCACATATACTCAAGAGTAAATAATGATTCTATATATTTAAGTTAGGACCATTATTGATAATAATTATATAATATTTATATATACTATATAATTAATATTAATTATTGTGATATAAGAAGTATAATATAAGGTTATTTTATAATATCTACACAACTCAATAATATTATACCTAATTATTAGCTATATTAATAAAATATTAATTTTTAATATAAATAATCATCAATAAAGAAGAATTAAATTATAATTTCGAACTTGGAAATAAAATTTTTAGTAATGTTTGCAAAATAATAATACTTTTGAATTATTGAGAAAAAGTTAATCCATTTTGACACATAATGGAATCTACTTAAATTACATGTAGATACCTGGATTAGCACAAAAGAACACAATTAGACAAACAAAATTTCCAGTTTAGCACTGTCTTCATTATCCACGGTACCAGAAACAAAGACTAAATAAGAAAAAGTAAGAATAATTGGATATATAGACATTACTTCCATCATGAAGTTTGAAGTTTGAACAGTCAGACTCATCTCCACTCAACTATAATTTATGCGGAGATATATGTCAATTATACAATAGACCTAAAAAGAGCTGATCATATAGAACTTCTAATATCAGATTCGAGAGTGGGAAACGAAAGTAAGTTCCGAGAGATAGTTAGTACTCCATGAAACTGAGAGAAATAAAAAGTAAAATTTGCACTATGTAGTTCTGATTTAGTCTACAAGTTAAGAGATAATGTTAAATAATAAATTGTCTTAGTAGCCAGAAAAATACTGTAGCAGTGAGAGGCTAATAGAGTATTAAAACACAATATCACAAATAGATAAGATCTGCTGTTTGTTGAGGAATAAGTATATAAATGATTCATCATTATATGCTTCAAGATGTGTGTCATTTGTTGATCAATTGTGCTAAACACTAAAGATCCACAGATTGTGAGATCTCTGCTAATGAGAAATAGAGAATTAATATCAGTGTACCTAAGTACTCCAAAAAAAGAATTACTCTTCCTTGGACTATCAATATGGAAATACCCCAGACTAAGAGAAATGATTAAAAAAGTTCTAAGTACTAGTTGTCTTAGATATATTTAAAAAGGTTAATGGAATTTAAAACAACTAAACAGATCTTACTGCAACACCGCTCTGCATGAGCTTATTTTCAACGATTGTAGTATGTTCTTAGACTCTGAGATTAAACAGTAGTTGAGAGAAAAATTATTCTTTATCAAATGGATATATTTTTTAAAAATATGTAACAGATTCATACATAAAATATTTAATTTTATTGGATTACTCTTAAGCTTGGGAAATACTATACATTAAATACAAACATCACTAGAGAGAATGCATAATAACTGATTAAAATGAAATTACCAAAGTCATTGTATCATAATAAAAGGGTCTTGGGTTCACATAGTATTTTTGATGTAAGTGACATAATATACGAAGAACTCTCCCACCCCCAAAAAACAAAAAAAAAAAAAGTTTTTTGATAAGATTATACAGAAAGCTATAAAGTCACAACTACACACATGGTTTCAATCTAAGAGCTTCGTTCGCATTATATACTGATTTAAAGTCATTGAATATCGTAAAACTAAGTTTTAACACGCGTAATTCTTAACCATATCAGTATTTCCCTATTTACCTGAATTTCACTAGATAGTTATATTAATCACTGGTGACCAATATTAAAATTTAACAAATATATTAACCCCAGCCGATTAATATCACTATAGAAGATTAAAAACAAAAAAATAGTGTAAGGGCAAATTACTAGTTATGTAATTTCAGATTGATAGAAGTACACGAGAATGAGTTCCTGTTTTATTTATGATTAGTCATTTTTTTTGGAATTCTACTCATAGTAAGGGGATGGAGGTTAGTTAGTTGGCATTGAGATGAAAAAAGCTTTCTTTGTACAATTTCACTCAGACCAATACAGTAATTATTTGGTAACCAGAAACTAGATAAGTGAGTAACGCAGACACATATTTTAGGTCAAGTAATAAGCTACTGAGGTGGACTGAAAAATATACCAACACAAATATAGCTCGGTAATAACTCATAAAAATTCTACTAAAACGTGTAATCCCAAACAAAAAACCATAGTTTTCTTTCGGACAAGAACACCAGAGGTTTGTTAAAAGAAGAAGGTGATGGCTTTAATAAAAGAGATTGTGTTTTACAAACTAGAAATTATAAAAAATTAACAATGAGAAATTAGTAATGTGTATAGAAATTATTCACCACTTCGATGTGTGTATTATGAGTTTCCAAAAGCTTTTTCCGCTTCATCCTGAGAACTAAAACACCATACATGGTGAGATTATAAATGAGCACACCCATGGTATATCATTACTGGAGATGGTGGATATATATACAGTCGTGTAATATCTCGATAGAGTGTTTCTGCCAAGGACAGTTAAAGCTGGATGTACCTGAATTGTGAGGATAAGAGTGGTAACAAACACGCCCAATAAATGTAATGCCCTCACGGGCACAAGCACGGGCAAACGTAGCATTTTCAGAAAGAAAACCATATCCTATATAATCATAATCATGATAACGCCTTTACTCTTGATTATATCACACATATGAGGAGACAATAGTGGCCCTGCACGAACCTTGTGTGACACGCAGCTCTTCACTATTTCCGCATGATGATCTTATACACCACTGCCTTCCATTCCAACAACCCACTTTAATTCAAACGCATGTGACCACTCCATCCTTACCACACTGCAGATCAACTTGTCATCAGCCTTATTCAGGAACCTTTTACAAAGGTTTTATTCCTGACACGTCTAGATATATTCTATAGTATATTACGAATTAATATATGATATATAATATATAATATAATATGATATATATATACTAATATATAGTATATTATTATATATAATATAAACTATATATATTATTATATATATATATGATATACGGTATATATATATATATAGTATAGTTATATATATTATAGTAATATATATATAATATATATTATATATATATATAATATAGTATATATATACTATCTATATAATACTATATTTTAGATATATAGTAATATATAGTATCAACTGGATCTCCTGTCTAAATGCATTCAGTAATGTATTCCATAAATTCTAAAAGGTTTGTCTGGCATTGCAATAACTTTTGCATCAGCTTTATGTGGGAAATTTATCAAAGACTTTGCGAAGTCTAATATTATCCGGTAATCGATCTTCTCAGTCTAATGCGGTCAGTATTGTATTCCATAAATTCTAAAAGGTTTGTCTAGCATAATTTACCCTTTCTAAATACCATCATCTCTCTTCATACAATATCTTATCATCCAAATTTTTCTCTATATGACCTTTCAGTACTTTTTCAAATAAATGTTAAGGTTAACTGGGCTATAATTTCCCAAATCTTCCTTCTACCCTTTTTATAAATAGGCACAACATAGGCCTATGTCATTTTTCCCAGTTCTGGTACTCTTGACCCGAAATATTATACGATACCAGTAGTTTAAAAATAAATACCAATGCCTTTGCCAATGGTTACTAATACCTCCTGTCATGAATTCTACCATATTACCATTCAGAACCTGCAGCTTCAGCTTGGGTCAATATGACCCAGGCGTGTTTCGATGTCCCGCAAGTCATCGTGTTTCAAATTCCATGATGCCCCGGAGCGCATGCGATCCAGCAATCGTTTGTTAAACTCCAGCCTATTATCCCAATCTTCCCGTCAGTAAACATGAAAATGTTAACCACAATTCCTTATCCAACTACTAAATTTTCAATCAATTTTTAAATTTTGGAGCAATTGTTCCCATTCTGACTTTAAAAATTTAAAAAAAGCTACGAAAAACTTTTGGGGTCCTTATTTCCTTATTCCTCGCCAAATACCGGGATATACCTCTATTCATTAATTAAATACTGTACATATGTTTGGTTTTTTTATAAGGAAAGACAGTACAGCATACAATAACAAGGATGGTTTTGGGTTTAGGTTATGACTAGTGTTATAAAAATAAATTAGGAACATAGGAAATACAGGGAAAGTAAGAACACACATGGGCATATTAAGACTGTCCTAGTTAAATTTGAGTAAATATTCATCAAGCACATGATCATGCATGAAAAATCATATCACACCCTAATGCTTGTCAATATCATATACAAAGTAAAAGCCAATATAATGTATACACCAATTACTACCAAAAGAAAAATTATAGCTAAGGTATATGCTAACCACACTACAAGTATTTAATAAGAATATTGTCATCATTCTGGCATGAGTTTAACCTTAATAGGTCTATAACTAAAAACCTGCTTATTTAGTTTTGTCATAGTACACTATATACCCATACTATCCACATACCTATCTAATCCTCTCTTAAATGCTACAAGTGAGTCATAATCAATAACCTCCTATGGCAAACCTTTCCAAAAATAACAACCCTCTTACTTAATGAGTGTTTTCTTACATTGAGATGGCATGCCTTTTTCCTTATTTTCTTATTGTACCCCTGGTTTTCCTTACACCATCTACCATAAAGAATTTATTTTCTCAGTACTATTGAGAAATGTAAATCTCAATATAAACATTTTGTTGGTTGTATCTTTCTTGTCCCCTCTAAGAAATCGCCTTTCTACAGTAATCATTCCTAACTCCTTCAGCCTCTCATAGCTCCTACTCTCAAAGCCAGAAATCATTCTTGTTGCTCTATGTTACACTTTCTCCAGCATATTTATTTCTTTTCTTAAATAATGGGCCCAAATTTTTGTACAATACCCTAATACTGGCCTAAATTATCTATTATGGAATTTAAGAAGAACCTATGATTTAACCCTTCATTAGTTAAGTCTATCATTAATAAACTGATTCAACTTCTTAAAAAATTGAAATCGAGTTAATACCAATTATATCCTCAGGGAAACCAATCTATGAAATAACCAGCTAAAGGAATTAAGGATGTTTCTTGTAGAAAAGATACTGCATTCTTATGGAGGATAGAATTGTTTTATAAAAATATTTCTGGTCTTTACATGTGGATTCAAATATGATCTTTTAATCAGATCGTAATAAAATTATAAAGAAAACATAGTATCTAGATATTAGCATGTGTATTTATCCAAGACTGGTTTTTCTTACGGAATGATTTACCCTGAGAGAGATA
Source organism: Trachelipus rathkii (assembly GCA_015478945.1). Classification (NCBI taxonomy): domain Eukaryota; kingdom Metazoa; phylum Arthropoda; class Malacostraca; order Isopoda; family Trachelipodidae; genus Trachelipus; species Trachelipus rathkii. The sequence continues at coordinate 24,366 of JABUQX010050600.1, forward strand.
TATGAAAAGAATTTCAATCGTGTGGTTAAAACCAATGTTCGGACCTTGATGAAGAAATGTCTGACATGTCAGTGCTTATGAACTAAGATACGACTAACTAACAAGGTTTGCAGAATCTGCGGCTTCATTAATAACTTTAAACTCTGATTGGGGTCGCATTTTTGGATAGGATTTTGTGGTAATGTTTTTTAGTTGAGCATAGGGCTATTAGTTTATGTTTTTACTTATAAAAATTTAATGGGTGCATGTCGTAATTGGGGCTGTGTTAATCTATTGAAATGACGAAATAACTGAAAATTGAAGCATAAGATTGGTATTCATTAAGTTAACTTCCAAGATTTGTGTTTGACTTGGATTGTCTTCATTGGCCTATTTAACTTTTTATTCTTTCTTTTAATAATAATAATAATAATAATAATAATAATAATAATAATAATAATAATAATAATAATAATAATAATAATAAATAAATAAAAATAATTGGCTATGAAAAGCATACAGTATAGGTTATAATAGATGCTACAGCTTAAGTTAGTATCCCATGATATGTTAAAAGATTCAAAATAATATGATAAATTGCTATTGATTTGTGATAGGAACAAGCTTGATAAATGCTTGTGGCATTTTAGTGTTTTATATTGTAAAGATTTTCTTTTTCATTTTAAAACTATAAGAATTTGAATTTCAAAATGACCTCCAAGGTATGTTTTCACCAGCTACAGAACAAAAATTGTCATAAAATTGCGGGAAGTGTTAATTAATTTACAGTAAATTGTTGTAAAATAATAATTACCTTTAAGTTACCGTAGTTAATTATTCAATCAGGTGTATCTAAATTAATGCATAAAACTCCATATTTTTTCACACTCTAATGAAAATATATACCGTATGCATTGCTCAATTTTATCTATTTACTCATGTTTCTTTTTCGGCTGTTATTTATTGCTTAAGATGTTCTATTTGAATCTAATTATGAAATAGAACATACATATAATACTATTATAATGATATATATATTATAATAAGAATACATATATATAATATTATATATATATATATATATATATAATTATACTATATATTATATATATTATAAATATATACCGTATAAGTGGAATACAGTTATTAACATTGTCATCAAAAGTTTAATTGGATAACAAGGGTATAATTTTAAACAAGCTAGGATGAAACTTTAGGGGCATTATGCAGTAACTGTTGTGTTATTAAATTTTGTTTTGTTGCAAAATTATAAATACAATCTCCAATTTCTTTCAGAGATATTATGTTGATTTAATTTTAATTTTTTTATATTATAAATATCAGATATGAATTTTTTTATTTTATTAAAATATGCTAAGGACACCCATTAAAAGGAAAAAGACATTCCGTAATAGCAGCAAAAATGAAGAAAAGAAAGAAAAAGTAGAAATTAAGATGATTGTTAATAATGGCCAAGAGGATAATGAAAGCCACTTTAATTCTCATCATAATGAAAGTAAAGATAATAGTGAAGAATCTGAGAAAATGGAATTAGACTCGGATGTCTCTAGTTTAATGTGCCCTGTAATGAGTAAAAAAATTGATAGTAATATTTCAGTAGAACTTAAAAATAAAATGCTTTATGAACCTTTCCCTATTTTGAAAAAACAGTTGAGTAATAGTGTTTCCTCTAATTTTAATAAATCATTATAAATGCTTTTCACAATTTCAAGGATCTATATTTGGACAAATGAAAATATTTCAGGTGGAAAATATCATTTTTAGCCTCTTAAATATTTTTTAAATACCATTTAATGAAGAAAAAAAACATATAAGACTGAAAATAACTAAAAAAACAAAATTGACAAAAACGTTTTTTTTCCACCCTAGTAGCACCGTTTGCTCCTCACTGGTAATGGGAGATCTTAAAGAAGCTCAGTTGGCTCAAGGGATATTAGGTTAGAAAGGTGTTTTGTCTTTGAAGAAGGAGGAAAGTAAAGAGCACAAGAATACCATACATGATTCTATTCCTTTTAGTTAGAAGTTAAAGAGAAGAAAATATTTCTTATGCTTAAGAAGAGTACAATTAAATAAAAAATTTTATATATCGCTTTTTTTCTTAGCCTTAAGAATTTATGACTTCTTGAGTTATGAACTCTTTATAATTAATTATTTTTTATAAAATTATTATCTGCAGTATCAGCGCATTTACTAATTTCTCTTTTTTTATTAAACAAATTTATTTAATTGTGATATACTATATTTCAATTTTAAGAATAAGAGCAAAAAACTTTTAATAAGCAGTTTTTAATTTCAATGGCTGCTCCACTCCGCATCCAGAATTGCAAAATGGCTCAGAGCAAAGCGAAATTGACTTACGCTTGTGCAGTCTACTGCAGAGAAAGAATTCTTTCCAATATGGAAACAAGATCCATAAAAGTCAGGCAAGACAAGAAACACCAGATCATCACTAAATGCTTAAAATCCAGCTCGCTGGACATGAACAATTTTGTTAAGCAAAAAAGTACTGGGTACTGTTCAATTAATTCTAAACAGTTGCAAACAAATAATTCTGCATCAAGTTCTTGTTCTCAGGGCCCTCCGTGGTTCTAACCCTTGATGTCAATCTTTTAGCAAAGTCAAAAGATGTACAGAAGCCGAATAATTTGGAAGTTTTTAAAAAATTTCAATCAAAATAAATTTCACGTTTGTAAATGCAAATGTTGATGCTCATTAAATTTGTGAAGAGCTGGCCAAGAAAATGTTGTTTACTGGGGATGGTTAAGTGGGCTTCTGGAGGCTTCAATTTTTTCACCTTCTATTGATCCATAAACTCAAATGATCTTATGAATTATTTTAGTCACAAAATTTGCATGCACAGGAAACTCTGTCTTGAAGCTCTTCAACATGGGGAAAAAAGATGTTAGGGAACATTTTTATTACTTTTAATGATTTATATTTTGTGATGGAAGAATTATTATTTTATAGAAAATGAAAATTAGGTGTGCGAATTCACTTAAGATTTTAACGAAGAGTTCTGTGTCCTAATACATAATATCTGACTGAATGATTTTTAAAAATTTTTAAGAATTTAAGTGAAATTCGAGGTCACGTCAAGTTGGTTTTTATCTTCAAAAAATTTAAGAGCATAATTTACTAGGAGCAAAGTAGAGTCCATCATCTTTTGATATTTTATTAGCTTTAGATATTGGGTTTTGTTTGAGACGATAACATCAGAAAAAGAGATATCCCAAAATCAGGAGAAGTCCCGCCAAAACGTAGGTGAATATAACGAAAACCTTGAAGAAAGGCACCAAATTCAAGAAAGTAATAAATACATGGATAAAATGTTCCAGGACATTAATGAGAGGAGCAATATCTTGGAAAACCTGGAAGAAAAGTGCAAAAGATTAAGAGAAAAGTGGGAAAATAGAGAAGATATGTGTCTTGAAATGAAAGAAATGAACGATAGTATGATAGAATTGGCGTATATTATATTGTATGTAAAATATGTGTGTATTGTTTGTAAAGACATATAACAGCATGCATTTGCGTTTTCAGAAATCTATTTTGTTGATAAGAAACCCCCCGTGCATCTCTTTCAGAATAAAATGTAAACAATTTATTAATTACATATATGCATAATCTCTTTAAGTATTTATATGTACAAAAAAAAGTCAGAGTATTATATATTACAAATTAAAACTTAAGTCACAGATATTCTAGGGACAGACTCCCAAGAAAATCAGTCTCCATTTATTACTATAACACGTCTCAAAATCGGTGAAAAGATTAGAAGAACAGTTCAAAAGGAGAACACAAGTCAACAAACAGTGGCTAAATATAAGGCAGTCCAATAAAATAGGCTCCAACAAACAGGAGTGGAAAAAACAGTTGGCAAAGACCCGATCCAAACGGGCGATCAAAAAAACAGGATGTTCAGCAGAAGGTCCTATTCTGGGGGAGAAGTCAATAGCAAGAGGAACATACAATATTGAGAAAACGCATTACAGGGGTCTTAAGAAAGCAGTGGTAGTAATTCAAAAAACGAATCAATTATAATATAACTTAAGGTCAAAAGGTCATAGACAGAACTCAAAAACAAAGGTTTTCGAGTCACCAGAAAACACAGCTACACACACCAGGGAAAATATTATTTGTCAATAATAATCAGTCCAATTTCAACAAAGCAGTCCCAACGTGTTCATACTAAAAACAGTTTGTGCAAACAGAATTAATGTCAGTTGCCGATTTAATTGTGAACAATTTTATTCAAAGCGTAATTTCTTAGTGCGACTTAAAATTTTAACTAAGCACTCTACAAATTAATTAATTCAGATATTTATCAAGTAGTCAATATAAATACAGTCTAATAAACGTCAGTCATAGAAAACAGTACAGCTCAAATAAAAAACAGTTATCTCAAAAAATCAAGTATTCACAAGTATATAATCACACAATAAATATACAATAGATATAATAAAATATACAGTTATATATACAATAAACAATAAACATGATCAAAAACGTCAAAAACAGTCAAAAAACAGTCAGTCAAATTCTCAAAAACACAAGTATAAAATAGCAAATCGAGAATATTTCCTGGGTCTATCGATTAAAACAACATTTTTACAAAGATTTGTAGACTGGATCAGGACGGTATTGGATAAATTACAATTACAATACAAAGACAGAAATTAATTACAATTATTATCTAACAACTGATCACATAACAAGAATCAAAATAACTAAGTGATAATTCTCAATAAACACATATTAATATAGTATCAAAAGTCAACAGTCAAAAACTAGTAGAGTTAAACAAGTATCAAAAAAAATAACATTAGTAGATCAAAGTAAACTTAAGTACAGTATAATCCCACAGTACAGTACAAATAACTAATTGAATATACAAGTAAAACAGATCATAAAAAACTAATTGTTACAGTATTCAAATTTAATACGTCAAAAATACAGTTATATCGTGATATTTATCTTATTAAATACAGTCAAAAAATTAGTAAGTATTATCAGTTCAAAGAAGGGAGAACAGGTCAAGAGACAGATCAACGGAAATCAGGGGTCTTCTATGAAAATAGCAAATTACTTTGTTCTATGTCAGAGATCGGTCATCAGCATTGCCGATAATAACAAACGAATGGGATTTTATTCTTAAACCACAAATAATTATCATGATTATAAAATCAAACATGTCAAAATACCGTACAAAAATGACATGAAGTTAAATAATATAACATGTCTAATAAAATAATACATTATAGATTCAGTTATTATCAAAACAGATCAATAAACGTTCACAGATTATTGATGACTCATAATATAACTAGAATTCAAACATTGTACACAGTTATTTACTAAAAAAATCACAAACCTTTCCAAATTCAAAAAATTCGAGGTTCTCTACAGCAGGTGCAGGATGCTGTTAGACGGGCTTTAAGGTCCGTTAAAAGATCAAAGGTCCTTCGTTATAAATCCGCACAGAATAGTCTAGGACTACCAACAAACAGCGAAACATAAAGAAAACACAGGTTCAGAGGAGATACTGTCTTAGAAAAACTTACAGAGTATCGGCATTCGCGTATCTTAACACTAATCCACGTAACTAACGCTCACTCCTTTACAACCTTTTTAAAATGCATAGCTCAGCCAGTACAACGCAGACAATCAAAACACAAGGTAACTTACAAACATGAAACACAGACCTCAACATAACCCTTAAGTTCGCCTTCACCACGTCAAACAACAGTCGAGTTTAGGTCTGGTGAGGTTCCAAGCGGAGGCCCATTGCCTCCAACACAATGATGACTGGAAGCTACCTGGGTTCACGTGAAAGAGAGCCGGGTACAGTCCTACCACAAACTGATCAGGTTGTCAGCCTGTCACGTGTAAGAGGCCCACTTTGATCCGAGTCAAAACCACAAAACGATTAAAATAGTTTAACAGTTATATCCCACGATCGTTGTGGATCAAGTGAAGCGAACTATAACGAACTAGTAGTAATACAAATTAACAGTGAAATTATACAGTCAGAAGACAGTCAATTACAAAAACCGTTATTCAAATAAAACAGTTACATAAAAAACTAGTAGTCAGTTAATAAAAATATTAAAAAAACATATCAATAAAACAGATCAAATTAATACAGTCAAAACAAGATTAATAAATACAGTCAAAAAAGTCAAAACTAAATTATGAATAAAATTAATAATAGAAAAGTCAATAATATTCATTAAATTATTTATTAACAGTCGAATTACAAATAAAACCCCACCGTCACACTAATTAACGATGCAAGATAAGGCCAAATGATCATGCGCTCATATGCGGGCGCATAAAAACAACGCATGTCTCAACCAAACAATACCTTAAGCGGACTTTCCATACTCACATTCAAACATTAAATGTATAAGCTAAACCCGCCTCTTCTAGGAACATACATCAAATAACGCTCTAAGCATGACATCAAAAACAGTCAAAAACACGTTTATCCAACTCAAATACTTCCTGCTTATTGCATTATGGGGGAGAAAAAAATGGAGGCTCCACACATTAAAGAATCGTACGCTCATGTTCTCAAGAAAAACGACTACGGCAGGGGAGAGTCAGAACGTCGAGGCCCCACACAGACCATTCAAAAACATTGGTCCAGACAAAAACTAAAACGATCAGACAAGAAAGAAGGTCGCGACGAGGACAACGCTTACGGGCTCCCATAGTTGCCTCAGAACGAAAATTAGAAGTTAACGATTGGCAGTTATCACCGGAACTGGCTTGCAAGCAAATAGAGGAGTAATGAGCAAAGAGAGCTTGAAGGAGGTGTACAAAAAAACAGAATCAGTGAGATCGCAATTGACAAGAAGAATACACAAAGATTGAAGGAAACAGTTGTGAGAGAAAAAGACTTTAGGTGGTGGCAAGAAATATGTGTCAGTGGGCCAGATAAGGTAGACAAGATGCAAGAAAAATCTGGTGCAGTAGAAGAGTCATTCTATTTGAGTTGGCTGTTGTGGGAGAGAGCTATGCAGAAAACACCTGTGGGTGAGTACTTATCAGAACTAAAAAAGTGGCAGGTATAAGCTAGAAGATTATAGAACAGAAGGTCAAGAAAAACAGGTCTAGGATGATCGACATTGTCAGTCAGGCGAGGAAGACGAGTGTGCAAAAGAAGATAGCGGTTGCACTGCAAACTTGTAGAGAGATTAAGATTTGAATAAATAACGTTTCAAAGGATTTGGAGGGTTGATCAAATAAATAGTCATATCTGCAGGCATCAATCTTGTCTAGCCAAGGAGGTTCGTGTATACAAGTTTGTGTCAAAAAAGTACGAAGACCTTGGGCACAATGATGCCAGTGTGGTCACAGACATATAAAGAAATTGGGCATTTGGTTCCAGGCATGCCTTATAGTAGTTGGCTTGCCCAAACAGGCATAAAACATCAAAAGGATGGAATTTGACGTAATAGAAAAAAAAAACATTCAAAGAAGTTATGACGTGTTGCGCAGAAGATAGATAGTTAGTTAGATAAATAGATATATAATATTTAAATATTATTACAAAAAGATAAAGATCATATTAAATTACTTACTATTGCAGTTTTATATATGTCAGACTCAAGAAAGTTCAGTCAGATTAATCAAAAAAAAACAGTCCACAATATAAAACGATTAGTCATTAAAACTAAAGTCAAACGAGTTCAATTATAATTATTACTAAAAGTCCTAAAAATGTATACAATAAGCAGGTTAACTCGAAATTATACTATTTATGAAATAAGACAGTATCAAAACAGTCAGTAAAATATATATCAAATAAAGTTCATATAAGAACATGTTATCATAAGATAAAATTAAGTAATTTTGATAACAAATACAGTACAAATAAAATAATGCATGTTAACTATATAATACTCGAAAAAAAAGTATCTAGAAAGACAAGGATTGAAAAAATTGATACTCAAAAAAACTAGTCAAAAACAGTCTACAAAAATTACAGTCAAATAAAACCGTACAAACAGTTATAAAACAAGTTAATACAAACAAATAAGATCAAAAAACATTAGGTCAAAACAGAACGCTCCACACATAAGCATCCCCAGACAAGTCGGTTAACAGCACGGGAAACAGGAAAAAGAAAAGAAGAGATATCAAGCGAGACAGAGTTCTCGAAATAGCAAACCTAATACTAAAGGCGGCACGCCTTCAATTATATAAACAGTTTCAAAGAAACATCACCAGAATTCATTTAAATCCAAGCCTTAAAAGCTTCACAACCTCAACAGACCCTCGCAGTACAACTTAAACACAAGAGTAGGGAGATAACAAAATTACCTCCGTGGCTCCAACACCATAACGCCCACTCAACCAACAAGTTCAGCGCAATTCACATCATCCATACAGTGTCTAACACAGCGCTGGCTCACAATGCAAGTAACACACTTCTCTTTCCAAGCATCCGCTGACTCTCAACCTGTACACTATTAATCACGCTTTTCTTACAGGAACTTCATCACAGCCGTTCCCAAAAATTCGTCCAAAGAAACAACGTCTACCAGCTCTGTAGTCACAGCAGTCGTCAAACAGTCAAAAACTAGTACTAAAACAGTCATAAAAAAGACAGTAAAAAACAGTCAAAAACCAGTAAAAACAGTCAAAAACAGTCAAAAACAGTCAAAAACAGTCAAAAACAGTCAAAAAAAGTCAAAACCAGTCAGTCAAAAACAGTCAAAAACAGTCAAAAAAGTCAGTCAAAAACAGTCAAAAGACAGTCAAAAACAGTCAAAAGACAGTCAAAACAGTCAAAAAATAGTCAAAAACAGTCGAAAACAGTTAAAAAGTCAAAACAGTCAAAAACGTCAAAAACAGTCTAAGAGGACCAGTCAATATTAAGATCCGTTAACTCGAACTACACGATTCAAACAGTCAAACACCTCACACGATGAAAACACGATAAACAACTAGTCAGTTCAATGAACAGTATCATCATAATCTCGTTCTTAGCTCCAATAACAGTTCTTCACGCTTCATAAAACACCGATCACAAAATCAGTCAAAACAGTAAAAAGCAGTCAAAAACGTCAAAACCGGTCAAAAAAGTCAAACAGTTCAAAACGCAACAGACACTCTACTGATCAAATACGAGTCAACAGTCAAAAAACAGTCACGTCAAAACAGTCAAAAATCAGTCAAAATTCTCATTCAATCAAACAGTAACAAAAACGTCAAAACTCCAAAACTTAAGTAAGCAGGTCCCACAACTGTCAAAACAGGATGTCAAAACACGGAGTACGACTAAGTAAACATTAGGAACGTAAAAATTACTTCCAAAACCATTAGAGTCTCTACAACATTACTGTCAGTATACAAAACTTAACAAGATCACAAAACTATCAAAACCAGATGCAATAACAGCTCTTAAAAAACACACGCTAAAATAACTTAGTCTCTATAAACACCCAGTCTCAAGATTCAGAATAAGTGCAACATCAGTCAAAAACACGCTACAAACACAGCTCAACAACAGTCAGTCCATAACTTAAACCAGTCAGTCACACAGATACCACTTACTATCAGTCAAAACAGTCAGTTAAAACAGTCAAAAAACAGTCAAACAGCTCCACAAATCAGTCAATAATTAGCATAAAATATCCAAGTCAATACACCAAGTTCGCATCCGAATATATAAAAACAGAGTCAAAATACTTAAAAGTTTAACTCAACGCACGACTCAACGTGGGCAATTAACAGCGTTCACTTACAACCAAGTTTACAGTCTTAATAATCACGATCACCAACAGTAAAAGAGGACAGTTCAACCACAGTCACAAAACAGAAGTCCATTATCAATAATTAACACAGTTACATTTAAACTGCTACAGTACCCACTCCCTTTATACGCATCACTTCCAAAACACAAAGTCAATATAATCAGACCAAAAAAGTCAGTCACTCAATCAACAGTAATTACATTCCTCTTCAGTCTTACAACAGTCCAACACAACGTCCACAACTACATCGCTTCCAGACAAATTACCATTAGTCAAAACAGTCAAAAAAAGTCAGAGGACAGATCAAACACGACATACACACACTACGTTCAAAACATGCTCACATAAACAAGACCCAAAATCGCCTCAAAAGTTGCAACTCAAACAGTCAAAAAGTCAAAAAGTCAAAACAAACAGTCAAACAACAGTCAATAATTAACTTGTTCTATTAAACAGTCAGAAAACCGTCAAAGTCAATAAACACTACAGATATATTTAAGACAGTACAAACAAAAGGTCAAGAAAAAAACACAACCTCAGGCCTCAAAAAATTCACACAAGTCCAGCGTCAAATAATCGTCAAATAAATAAGCTCCAAAAACAGTCAGAGGAAATTACCAGCTCCAATAACAGTTCATACCACGGACTAACAGTTCAACATTAAAGCTCGAAGTTAACTGTCAGTAATCATTTTACTCATTAATATCAGTACAGTCCATCTTTCAAACACGTCAATAAACTCCACTAAACAACATCTAGATCAAAAAAACGTCCAAACCAGTCATATCATTTAACGATCACAAAATACGCGACAAAAGAGGCTCATACCAGTTCCTAATAACAGTCCAAACTCGATCTTACAACCATGTAAAACCTAAGTGGAATCAAAACAGTCACAATTTAAAATCAAACGCCCAAATTACCAAATTGTCAAATTAAAGTACTTATTAACAACAGTCTCATCATTTTAAAAAGTCTCAAAAATCAGCTATATAACGCTTTACGTCACACATATGATAACAGTCAAAAACAGTTCAGAAACATACAAAAACAGTCAAACAACAACAGTCAAAACAGTCAAATTTAAGTCAAAACAGTCAGTCAAACAGTCAAAACAGTCATATATCAGATACAAGAGAAGCAGTCTTCAGGTATAAACAGTTCAAACAGCTACTTTTAGAAGTCTTCAAAACTCGTGTCGAGATCAACGAAGTCAGTAAAACAGTCAATCAAAAACAGTCAAAACAGTCAAAAACAGTCAGGTCAAAACACGTCTCAAATCAACGTCGAAAAACCCAGTAAAAAAAACTAGCATCATAATAACTAACCCAGTTAAAACACTTTCTATAAACAATGCTCGTTCATAAAATAAGCCGTTGTCAAAACAGTTTCCTAAACTTTCATGTCAACAAAACAGTTTCAACCTACAACAGTCGCAAGATCAATTTACAGAATGTACAAAAACGTCCTATATTATAAGATCGCTCACAAAACGCTTCAAACACATTGCTCAATAACGGGCCGTGGCACACGTACGCCTCACAAACGTCAAAAACCGATTCTCAATGCTTAGGGGCTTACATCAAACAGTCACATAAAACAAGTACATACCAATCAAACAGTCAGTCAGGAAAAATGTCAAAACAATATCGTCGACACACCATTCGCGTCTTGATTTAAATTCAAACAAGTCCATTCAACGTACTCCAAAGTTCATACCAAACATTACCATGATCTATTAAGAAGTCAAAAACCGTATACATTATCAGTACTAATTACAGTTCAACACAACTATCAAAACCAGTCAAAAATAGTAAAAACAGTCGAAAACAGTTAAAACAGTCAAAAACATTCAAAAACAGTCAAAAAGTCAAAAACAGTCAAAAACGTCACTCACAAAACTCAATTATTTAGCTAATTCAAGAAACAGGGATACCAAAACAGTTCAAAACCGTACAAAAGTAACATGCTCTAAAGAGACAAGCTCAAAAAACAGATAAACCCCACATGTAGCTCAAATAACTCGTCAATACATCGCTCAAAAATTACAGACAAAGAAGCCCTGAAACAACAGGTCAAAAACAGTTATCAGCAGTTCAACAAACTTCAGTCCCAACTCAAGTCACAAACAACTATGTTCATCACAATAAAAGTCGGAAAACAAGCTCACCGATCACACAGTTCAACATATACAGTCAAAAATGTACAGGTACATATAAGCTGTCTATCATTCAAACGCTTCATTACTAAGATCAAAACAGTCACAGCTAAACAGTGCACAAACAGTCTAAAAAACTCTTAGTGCAAAACAAGGGTCCAAAACAGTCACCTAAATGTTCAAAAAAAGTCCATACCAGTTCAGAAGTTCAAACGCTCCAAATCCCGCCTCTTAAAAAACATTGTCAGTCTCAAAACAGTCCAAAACAGTCAAAATAACTTATGTCACACAATTCAGTCAAAAATAGCGTCAATTATAACAGTCAAAAAATAGTTCAAAAAAAAGTCTGAAAATCAGTCTATATTACTTAGCTCAATAAACAGATTCAAAACAAGATCAAATACGTCTACAACATGTTCGGATACAAATTACACATTAGATAATCGTCTTAAAAGTCAAATACATGTATCGAATAAAATCTAGTCAATCACAACGGGCTGTTAATTTACAGTTCAAATGATAAGTCTTTGAAAAAACAGTCAGTTCAAAAACGGGTCGGAAAACTTATTGTGCCACAATAACACAGTCTCAAATAAACAGTCCAAAAATCCAGTCAAAATTTACACGCTCACATAACATACTTCAAAACAGTCTAGAGCTACTACAAAAAGTCAAAATACCTTAGCTCAAAACATTCTTAAAAAACGTTATAAGGACATTTACGCTCAACGAAACAGCTCTTAACTGATCAAAAACATCAAAAAACAGATACAAAGACACAGTCTCACAAATACATGTGCGTTTTCAACAACTAGGGTCAATAAATTCAGGTGGCCATACAGAACAGTCTTAGTCAAACACAGTCAAAACAGTCCCCAAAACTTTTCAAACTTTTGGGTTGGTTCCCTCTTCAAGTATCATATCTAACAAATAGCAAGTCCTCCCTACCCCCGGCAAGATTGGCCAAAACAAACAGTTCCCCCAAAAAAAACCAGGTTCCCCCCAAAAAACATATAAGTTTTCACACCCACCCCCTAAAATATACAGTTTTTTTCCCCCACCTCCGAATAAAATTAAACACGGGTTCAAAAAAAACCGTTCCCCCCCAAAAAACCCCGTCAAAACAGTCCAATTAACTAGTCAAGAAACAGTCTAAATTATTCAGTCAGTCAATTTACAGCTCAGATCAACAACAGTCATAAAACAGTCAGTCAAACAGTCAGTCAAAAATCACAACGTCAAAAACCAGTCAAACTAGTCAAAAACCACGTCAAAAACAGTCACAAACAGTCACAAAAATACGTCTAAAAAACAGTTGACTGTTTTTTACAGTCAAACAGTCAAAAAACAGTCAAAAACAGTCAAAAACAGTAAGGAAACAGTCCACGTCTAAACCAAGCAGTCAAAAAACGTCAAAACGTCAAAAACAGCAAAAACAGTCAGTCAAAAACAGTCAACAACAGTCACAAACAGTCAGTCAAAAACAGTTAAAAATAGATAACAAAAGTCTAAAAACAGTTTCAACATTTCAAAAAACAGTCAAAAACAACAGTCAAAAACAGTCTAAAAACAGTCCAAAAACGCTAAAAAAACGTCAAGAAACACTCAAAATACGCTCAAAAACGCTCAAAAAACGCTCAAAAAACGCTCAAAAAACGCTCAAAAAACGCTTTTCAAAAAATATCGAATACATTATATAAAGTCCTAACAAACATTCACTCAAGATGCAATTAAACAAGTCAAAACGTCGAATAACAGTTCAAAAACATGTAAGTTAAAACACAATCAAAACAAGTCAATTTAAAAACAGAATCAAAAAACCGTCAACAAACAGTCAGGGTACATAAACACAGTCAAAAACAGCTCGTCAAAAACAGTCAAAATCAGTCAAAAACAGTCAAAACAGGTCAAAAAGTCAGTCAAAACAGTCAAAAATAGTCAAAAACAGTCAAAAACAGTCAAATAACAGTCAGCTCAACAAATAAACAATACATAACAGTCAAGAAACTGTCAGTCAAAACAGTTTTCAGTCAATAAACAGCTCAAAAACAATCGCAAAAAATCTAGTTCAAAACTTAGTCAAACACACACGTAAAATACAGTCAAAACAGTCAAAAAGCAGTCAAAAACAGTCAGTCAAAAAAGTCAAAAAACAGTCAAAACGCTCAAAACAAGTCAAAAACAGCTCAAAACAGTCAAAACACGCTCAAAAACAGTCATAAACAGTCAAAATCAAACAGTGCCAAAAACAGTTATCAATCAAACAGTCAAAAACATAAAAAATACCATACACAAACAGTCAAAATTATCATCAAACAATTCAATAAAGTAGCCAAAAGTTCAAAAGCAACGTCAAAACAATCAGTCAAAACAGGTCAAAACAGTCAAAACAGTTAAAACAGATCAAACAGATCAATAAACAGATAAAATATCATACAAAAACTGTCGCGCTACATAAAACAGTCAGTCAAACAGTCAAGTCAAGAACAGTCAAAACAGTCAAAAACAGTCAGTCAAAACAGTCAAAAATCAGTCAAAAAACAAAAAATAGTCAAAAAAAGTCAAAACCAGTCAAAACCAGTCAAACCAGTCAAAACAGTCAAAACAGTCAATACAGATAGTCAAAAAACAGTCAAAACAGTCATACGTTACGTCCAAAAACAGTCAAAAACGTCTCAAATAGATCACAAACAGTCATTAAACCAAGTCAGTCAAAACATTCAAAAAACAGGTCAAAAAACAAGTCAAAACGTCAAAAACAGTCAAAAACTAGTCGATCAAAAACAGTAAAACGTCAAAAACAGATTAAAACAAGTCAAACGTCATCATAAAAGTTCAATAAACAGTACAAAACAGTCCAGTCAAAACAGTCAAAAACAGTAATCAAAAAAAAACCGTCAAAACAGTCAAAAACAGTCAGCAAAAACAAGTTCAAAAAAGATCAAAGGAAGTCAATAAAACTAGTCAGTCAATAAACAGTCAGAAACTAGTCATAATACAGTCAAAAACGTCAGAAAGTCAAAAAAAAGTCAAAAATTACAGTTCAGTAAAAATCAGATCAAAACAGTCAGATCAAAACACAGTCAAAAACAGTCAGTCAAAACAGCTCTATCAAAAACAGATCAACAAACACGTCATCACAAAGCTCGCTCAACACACACAGTACAAAAAGATCAAAAACGGGTCAAAAACTAGTCATAAAAAATAGATAATAAAAAAAGTATACACCAGATCAAAAACCAGTCAAAAACACGTTCAAGTCAAAAGCAGTCAAAAACTAGTCCATTCATTTCAAAAACAGTAGTCAAAAACAAGTCAAAAACAGTCAAAACAGCTCAAAAACAGTCAAAAACAGTCAAAACAGTCAAAACAGTCAAACACAACAGTCAAAAAGTCAAAAACAGTCAAAACAGTCAACAGTCAAAAACAGTCAGTCAAAAACAGTCAAAAAGTCAGTCAAAACAGTCAGTCAAAACACAAAAACAGTCAGTCAAAACAGTTCAAAACAGTCAGTCAAAAACAGTCAACTGTAGTCAAAAAAACAGTCAAAACAGTCAAAACCAGAAGTCAAAAAACGAGTCAGTTCAAACAGTCAAAACAGTCAGTTCAAAGCAGTCAAACAGTCAGTCAAAACAGTCAAAAACAGTCAAATCACAGTCACACAACATCAAAACAGTCAAAACGTCACAAAGCCAGTCAAACAGTCCAACACCAGTCAAACACAGTCAAATTAACGTCAAAAAACGTCAAAAAACAGTCAAAACAGTCAAAAACAGTCAAAACAGACAAAACAGTCAAAACAGTCAAAACAGTCAAAAACAGTCAGTCAAAACAGTAAAAACAGTCAAAACAGTCAAAAACGTCAAAAACCAGTCAAAACAGTCAAAACAGTCAGTCAAAAACAGTCAGTCAAAAACAGTGAAAACAGTCAAAAACAGCTCAAAAACATCAAAAACAGTCAAAAACAGTCATAACAGTCAAAAACAGTAAAACACAGTCAAAAAACAGTCAGTCAAAAACAGTCAACAGTCAAAAAAGTCAAAACAGATACAAATTAACCGATAAAAAACAGTCAACGTGCTTAGAGTCAAAACAGTCAAACAGTTCAAAAACACGTTCACAAAAGCTCACAAAACAGTACAAAAAAGTCACAAAAACAAGTCAAAATCAGTCAATTAAACGTCAAATACGCTCAAAACATTGTCAAAATTCAGTCCAAAGACCGTCAAAACAGTCAACAGTTCAGTCAAAACGTCAAAAACCGTCCAAAACAGTCAAAAAAACAGTCAAAACGTCAAAAACAGTCAAAAAGTCAAAACTGTCAGTCAAAACAGTCAGTCAAAAACAGTCAAGTCAAAAACAGTCAAAACAGTCCAAAAACAGTCAGTCAAAACAGTCAAAAACAGTTGACAAAAACAGTAAAAAATAGTCAAAAACAGTCCAAAACGTCACAAAACAGTCAGTCAATTTGTCAAAACAGTTCAAAAAAAGACAAAAACAGTCAAAAACAGTCAAAACAGTCAAAAACAGTCAAAAACAGTCAAAAAAAGTCAAAAACAGTCAAAAACAGTCAAAAACAGTCAGTCAAAACACAGTCACAATTAAACAGTCAAACAAACAGCAAAACTAGTCATCAACCTACAAACAAGTCAGTCAATAATCACGTCAAAAACATCTAAATAAATCAGCTCCACAAACAGTCACAAAACAGTCAAGTAAACAGTCAACAAATTCACGTCAGTCAAAACAGATACAAAACAGTCAAACCAGTACAAAACAGTCAAAACACGTCAAAACAGTCCAAAAGACAGTCAGTTTCCAACCAGTACAAAAAGTCCAACACAACATTTGTCAACAACAGTCAGCTCAAAAACAGTAAAAACAGTCAAAAACAGTCAAAAACATTCAGTCAAAAACAGTCAAAAACAGTCAGTACCAAAAAACAGTCAAAAACAGTCAGTCAAAAACAGATAAAAACAGTCAGTCAAAACAGTCAAAACAGTCAAAAAACAGTCAAAACAGTCAGTCAAAAAAGTCAAAACAGTCAAAAAAGTCAAAACAGTCAAATGTAAAAAAAAAGTTAAAACGAGTCAAAAACACGTCTCCAAACACAGTCAGGTCAAATACGTCAAAACAGTCAGTCAAAAACAGTCAAAAAGTCAAAAAACAGTCAAAACAGTCAAAAAAAGTCAAAAAGAGTCAAACAGTCAAAACAGTCAAAAACAGTCAAAAACAGAGTCAAAAACAGTCAATGAACAGTCAAACAGTCAAACAGTCGAAAACAGTCAGTCATAAAAGTAAAACGTCAGCTCAAAAACAGTCAGGTCGAAAACAGTCAGCAAACCGTCAGTCAAAAAACAGTAAAAAACAGTCAGCTCAAAAAAACCAGTCCAAAACGTCAGTCAAAACAGTCAGTGTCAAAAAAAGTCAAAAAAAGTCCAGTCAAAACAGTCACAGTCACGTCCCAAGAAAACAGTTCGGAAAAAACGTCACGATCAAAACAGTTTCAAACACAGTACACCAAACAGTCAAAAACTCAGTCACAAAAAACAGTATCAATAAAACAGTCAAAAAACGTCCAAAAAAAGTCAAAATAATGATCTTAAAAAACAGTCAAAACAGTTCACTTAAACAGTATCAATAAAAGATGTAATATCCAATAACAGTACCTTAGATCATTTAAACAGTCTAAAATTTACAGACTCAAAAACAGTGCAAAATAACAATATTATAGATCAAAAATACCGTCATTAAAACAGTTACAAATAACAGTCAAAACAGTACAAACATTATGTCAAAACGCAGTCAAAAACTAAGTTAAAAATTCAGTCAGTCTATAAAGAATCAGGTTATCAAAAAACGAAGTCACACAGTCCAAATAACAGTCAAAAAACAGTACAAAAATTAAGTTTCATAAAACAAGTTCATAAGAAAATTCACAGTCATTAACATAAACAGTCAATATTATGATCAAAAACGAGTATCTTAGATACTATTAAAATCAAAAAACAGTATCCAAAAACAGTCAAAAAAAACTAGTCAAAACAGTCTAAATTAAATTAGACAGGTCAAAATACATGATCAAAAACAGTCGTGTTAACAAACACAGTCCGTTATCTAGAAAATAAACAAGAATGTCAACATTACAAGTCAAAAACACAGTCAAAAACTTAGATATCAAAAACCGTTATCAAAAACATGTTCAAAAACAGCTCAAAACAGTCAGTCAAAATACAGTCAAAAAAAGTAAAAAATCAGTCAAAATAGTCAAAATACGGTACATAGAAAACTTAAGTCACAAATTTATCTTAAAAACGTCAAAATCAGTCAAATTACAGTAAAACACAGTCAAAACAGTCAAAAACTAAGTCACAATAACAATCAAAATAACAGTCAAAACAGATCACAAAAACACGTCATAAAAACAAGTCAAAACAGTTCAAAAACAGATCAAAAACCCAGTCTTAAAAAACAGTCAAAATTACAAGTCCCAAAAACCGTCAAACAGTCAACATGATCCAAAAAAGTCAAAAAAACAGTCAAGTTCAAAAACAGTCAGGTACAAAACGTCATACACAGAGTCAAAAACAGTTCAAAAGAACAGATCAAAATAACAGTCGAAAATTATTAACAGTCAAAAAATAGTCAAAATAACAGTTACGAATTAACGATATAAAAACCAGTCAAACTAAGTAGACAATTTACAGATAAAAACAGTCAAAAACGAGTCAAAAACACGTTCAAAAACAGATAACAAGTTATATTCAAAAAAAAACATAGTCTAAATTAGAACAGTCAAAAACCGTAAAAACCAGTCCATAAAACAGCTCACAAACAGTCAAAACAGTCAACAAACAGTCACGTCATAAAAAAAATCAGTCCTCAACAAAACAAATGAGGGGACAAATCCCAATAAATCCAGGCATCCAATCTAATTGGGCATTCAACATAGTCACAAAAGCAGTTCACACAAACAGTCAACAAAGAAAAAACAGTCAGCTCAAATAACGTCAAACAGTCAATTGCTCAGTCAGAAAAAGTCAGATTCAAAACAACAGTCCAAACCAGTAAACCAGTAAACAGTCAAACACAGTCAAAACGTCAAAAACAGTCAAAACAAAAAACAGTCCAAAAACAGTCAAAAACAGTTTCAGGCAGTACACAACTAACTTAGCTCAAAAACAGGATCAAAAAGGCTGGGTCCGGGTTAATAAAGATTAACGTCAGTCCAAACCAGTCCTCCAAAAAAAGGTTCGCATACAACAACTCACCAGCAAATAACCATTATGACACAGATCAGGGGGCTCACAAAAGGGACGGAGATTTAACAGCAGGAAATACAGAAGATGGGACGAAAATTTCCTCCAGAACAGAGGTTGGTGGGAAGGGAGGAAACCACAAGAACTTAGCCCGGAGTCAAAGTCATACACAACAACTCGTGCGCAGATTACACACCCCTTGGTCTTTCGAGGATGGTAAGGGTGGTCGGAGGGATAATTTCCTTCGAGTACTTGCTGCTAGCTACCCAAGGATGAGAAAAGCATGAACATGCCCACAAAGATAAGGTCAGTGAATGGAAGTAAGAACCATTTGTAAGCCTTTTGGCCTTGACTTCGACCTGTCCACCAAGCCGGTGGAAACAGAACACCCCCACACCAAATGAGAGCAGTAATCCATCTGGCGGATGAGACCCTTGTATAGCTTGAGCAACTGAGAATAAAAAAAGTCTCGCAGTCTAAACAGAACTCCAGTTCTTGGAAGGCCACCCTAACAACCCGTGAGAGAAGGTCCAAGACATTTTGTTTATGTTAGCCAAGAATATTGTAACAGAGGAACGAGATGAACCTTCCAAAGAGATAGAAATTAGAAGTGTTGGAGAGGAGATTGAGAGAGTTGAGCTTTTAAAGATTTGAATTTCAAAAGGTTGAACGAGCCCATCAGGAAATTCTATCCAGAATCAGCGCAGAATAGAATTGGAAAGATTAAGATAAAAGGCAATTCTAGAAGTTAAAGAGAGAGCAGAATTGATACGGAGTTGAAGAATGAGGGTTGAGTCAGCGA
>JABUQX010050601.1:0-12500 GCA_015478945.1 Trachelipus rathkii
ACACTATACACTAGCACCATATTAGCATCATTACTGGTAATATTGTGCAACGTATTTTCGAAGTGTTCTTTCCACATTCAATCCCTCACATCCTGTTAAATTTAAAACGGTTTTGCCATTTCATCAAGTAACGAAAGCACCATAGCACCTATTCATATCTCTAAAGAAGATTTTACTACTTCGTACATGCTTGGATTCGAAACGGGGTAGACAAAGACTCGGCGCGTTTGCTGCTGGAGATTAACAGACTAAACCGGTATGCTCTATTCCATCAACTTAGGCCATCCACGTATTCTGTTCCCCTAAAAGAAGAACTGCACTTCTAAATTTAAGCTTTTTTGAATAGCACGCCGTTTGTTGCTGCATCCTCATAACTTGGCTGAGGTGTGTGTGTGTGTGCTGTAGTGGAAATTTATTTAACTTAATTATTAGATTGCATAGCCATACTCATATTTGAATATCAAAGAAATAATTATAAAACAGAATTGATATTTTGACACACCAAGTCGTTCAGATTGTCCCTGATCTTTGTCTCTTCTCGTTTCTAAAGTTGTCATTTTAAGATCCTGTAATTTATTCATTTCATTTTATTTAACTATTAACTGCATTGGTGTTTCTATGTTTGTTTATTTATATAAAAAAATCTTTTTGCTTTTTTCTTAATGGAACGTTCTGTTTTCAAAAAGACTAGTTTCAGAATTCTTCTGCTTTAGCTGTTTTATATTTTAATTTCAATATATTTTATGCTTTACACTTTTATTAACGAATAATGTTTATTTCAAAGGGCGCCTAAAATCTATATAAAGTATTCGGAATTAATATAACCGTATATTAATATATTAAACTAAAATAACTATTAAATCAATATATCCTAGCAAATTGTACTGAAATTTTTATATAATAAGGATAGTTGACTTATATACTAAGTTATTTAAAGTTTATGTAATTAAATATTTACTTTAATCGTTTCATTATTTGATTTATAATGAGAGCGCTGTATAGAATATAAGTAGTCAAGATCATTGCATATTGAGTAGGTCAAATATATAATATTAAGTAATGAGCAATTATATATTAAGATGTAGGTCAGCATAATGTTATGCGGCTGTGGAGACGCGTTCAATGTCAGCTATAGATATATATTTATAACTAAGGGGTTATCTATGTCTAATAAGAGGATATAGAATAATATTTTCTGAGATATATTTTATATATATATATTTTTTGGATTTTAGGTACAGAAGTTTGAATGATTATGTATATACTATAAGGCAATCCCTATATATATTTATAGATATATAATATATATATATTTATATATATATATTATTATTTTAATGATTAATATATATAAACTATATATTATATATATAATTTGTAGACCAATGTCACACAGAGCAGGGCCCTTTTATCAAAGGTAAAGAAGACGACATACTAGTAAATGGGAGAAACCTATTAGAAGCCCAAACGGAGCAAATTTATCTCAAGAGTGGATATGGCTTTTTAAAGAGGAAAGATGTAATTACAGGCAGGTAGATAATAACAGTATGATGCTCACAGAGTTCCACAGAAGCAAAGTATGGAAATAAAGGTAGGCAACCCACAATGAGCGATTCTGGGGTTTTCAATCTCATTACAAAATTTCATATGTATGTGGCGACGCAATGGTTGGTGTAGGAATTACAGAGGTCAATTCCTCTACGAGCACACTGTCGTTATATGTAAGTGTAAGAAAAAGAAGGTAAATAGCATCGCACGTAACGTTCGGGCATGAGATATTGCAGAGAGTTCCAGGGAGTTAGAAAGTAGGGAACATCTAGTTTTATTGGCCTCCTTAAGCCTAAGATTCAACAATTGTCCAAAAAAGGGTGGAGTAAGTCGGATATGCTGTCCACCTTTCAAATTGAAGGAGAGAGAGAGCGTGATGCGTTATGGGTAGGAGAAACTCACGCTAGGATGGAAATGAGCGTTATATATTATATCCGTATGAGGAGTTGAACGCTGGCAGTAAGAGAATAAATTACACTACCTAGCCTAAAGCAGAACTCACCTAGCTTCTTTAGACGCCAATCAATCCGTTAACCCAATTGTCTCTTTGAGTTTCCAGAGAACAGTTTATTTTTTTAATGTTCAGTAACAATGAAAATGTTAATTGCATTGTTTTCACATAGGTGAGATATAACGTTTAGAAGCCGTTCGGAAGGAGGTATATGGGACTTAAGTATGATGGAGACCGTAAAGGCAAAAAGGATTTCCTCATAATTTCTAATTTAAAAGAATATAGTTGTTATGTATTTCTAAATTACTGTCACACCAATCTCCTAAAGGCCTTTATATATATAAGTATTATATAGTTATAGTATATATATAAGTAGTATTACCGAATATATATATATCATAGATATATCACAGTATATCAGTGAAGGTTACTAATCCACAGCGTATAAGAGTTCTGACGAGCTGGATAACTTAACCTATACCTATAAGATATATATAGTAGAATATATATGACGGACTTATAATAGACTCACGCGTTGTGTGTTAGTCTATCATGCAGGTAGTTGGTCTCGCGACCAGTTTATAAAGACTCATGAGTTTCATATGAGTTCTGAAATCATCCACAGGATGTATCTGCGAATATCCTACGAACTGTCGAATCTCTGGCTGAGAATGGTTTTCTATTATTGAGATGAAATAATTTGAATATCTCTCACCAAATAAGGTCCTCTCGCTTGTTTGTTCTTGGCCTCTTCTGTTTAAAGAATTCTGAGAGGTAATTGGACTGCTTTGCTCAGACACTTCAAAAAGCACGGTAAAATCGCATTTACGTTACTATATTTTTTTATGGCTTCAAAATATAGAAATGGTCTCGAAGATGAAATAGAGCTGCTCTGTATTGCACATTATCTAGAAAGACCTTGGGGTTCGCGGATGTAATCTAAGCGTTAAGAAACTACTGGGCTGCCAGTGAGTATGACCGTAAAAAATAAATTTTTCTCCGTATACCCATGACTTTCCGATTATAATAAAATACATCTACGACTACCTCTGTTAAAATCTCAAATTGGATTTTCGACTTCTCGATTTCCGACTCTCGACTCGCACTTAAACAAATTAATTTCTGATCACTAGTTCTCGAGACTTGTATGTATACCTCATTTTAGGTGAGAGAAATTAATTGTTGTTGTTAGATTATTAAACTTACACAAAATCCGACTTTAACCGACCTCCCCTTGCAAAAAAAAACTTTTTTCAGACTCCGAAGCTCGCCGACTCCTGAACTATACTACCACTTTAAACTAAAATTATTCGAGATTCTCTCTCGACTTTCACCAGAGAGAGCCTGTCAAATATCAACATATTCGAGCACTCAGACTATCTCAGATTATACGGCTTATATTTTCCTCAGGTTTTGGCCAAACCAATACTGTATATACGTCAATTTATAAATATGCAATATATTTTTTAATGTATATATATATTTATTATAATAATATAACTAGCTTAGTCATAATACTATCACTATATATATATATATTACAGTAAGCCGACACGCAGTAAGGCTGACAGTGACAAAATTATATAATAAATATAATATAATAATAATAATAATAATAATAATAATAATAATATCATATAATATTATAACATAATAAAATAATAATAAGTATAATAATAATAACTAATAATAATAATAATAATAAAAATAATAATAATAATAATAAGTAATAATAATAATAGGCATTAACAGAGAACGCTTACATGAAAATAAAACAAAGAATTTCGTGCCAAAATTAAAAAGAACTGGATTAGCGCATCATAGCATGAAATCAGCTGTTATAGCGCATTCATAACGAGAGATAACGTCACTATATCAATACTATATATTCGGTATTGAATATATAACTCCTAATATAATTATAGTATAACTATAACTAGAGATATAAAATATTAAAAATCAATTATAAAATAAGGATATCTGTTATAATATTATATAAGTAGATAATATTAATATATATATTATATTTAATTATTCGAGAAGGTTAGTGGAACACTACTTACCCCTCAGTTTAGAGGGTAGTTACCGCTAGTCATAGCACCTCCGCTACCTCGATAAAACGTATGTACCGCTAATAGCCCTCCTAAGGCCCTTTTTTATTTTTTACTATCCTCCTCCCACTCACCGCCCAATAACCTATTCAGTTACCTACAATACACTTCCCGCTATAGCAGTCCGCATCGTCCCGCACGTCTCCCGAGCTAATTAATGTGTCAGACTCTTACAAAAAATAGATTTTAATATATAAATAATCTAAATAATAACAATCTTACAAAAAAATTTATTTATAATATTTTAAATGATCTTTGAATGAATAATTAAAAAAACTCAAGATTTTTCCACTTCCTCCTCAATGTCGTCTTCCAAGGACAGTTTTAATATATTACCCCTATATTCAATATGATTAGGGTGTCTACATAAATTATCAAAGCATGTTAAAAGCTGGACCTCTTTATAATTGCCCTCAAATATCTCACCACCTAATGTCTAAAATAATTCACTCTACACGCATACCGGCAGAACTAGGAGAGGTGTATTTAGAGTGTTTAATGAAACATAGTTCAACAAATTCTGCCTAAGCTGAAAGGGAAAGATGTCCTTTGGTGAGAGGAGTGCTGAGGTGTTCTAGTCTACACTTAGTCACACATGTGACCTTAAATACCGTATTAAAGGAGTCCTCTACACTAACTCATTCTGTCATACCCTTCTTGAAATATATTATGACCCACTAATACCTAGTCCACCCATGAAGGTCTATTTCGTCCAGCTTTAGTAGTAGTATATATATAATATAGCACTCGTATATAATAATATAATATATATATAAGGATAGTATCAGGTGAGTATATGGAGAGTAAATATAGTGGGGTAAAGTAGGGAGGGGTGTTGAGGTAAATAATTTGGGTTTGTATCACTAGATACTTGGAGTGAAGGTAGGTGAGGATTATAATAACTATAAAGTAGTTATAGCGGTATAGAAGTATTGTGTATAGAGTTTATAGATGTGAGGTAATATGAGAGATAGTATATTATGAGTCTGTACCTTATTATAAATAATTATATGACTATATCTATATTATCTTTATATATATATATTATATGAGTAGAAGATGTAAATATTTTTTTAATAATATATATACTTATTGAACCTATATATACTACGTAATATACTAATAATATATATATATACTATTTATTATTATATACTATATATATTATATATAATTGATATATATATTTATATATTATATATATATATGTAGTATATAATATATATTATATATATATATATTATATATATATTATTATATTAAGTTATATAGGTAATATATATAGTTTATATAATAATATAGTATATATATATTACCTATACTATACGTATATATATATTATATATATATATACTATATATATATAATATATATATATAATTATTATATATTTATATATATATTATACTACGCGAGCTGATAAGTAGCAATTAGCATCAGACCATGGTGCTGCAGACAGCAAGTCTAGGCTTTCATGGATTCTAAAGGCTAAAGTCTTTGGGACGAAAATAGACCTTCTTATGGGTGGCCAGGGTGGTCAAAATATTTCAGAAGGGAGGGCAGAATGATTTAGGTGAGGACCTTAAATTAGCAATGGACTTGCTGGATATGAAAACTACGAAGCACCCAGCACTCCTTGCCTGCTCAAAACAAGGACATCATTTCCCTTTCATAGGGCATACGGCAGATTTGTTGAACTGGGCTGTTCATAAAATAATAATACAGCTCTCCTGGTTTTGCGGCTGTAGAGTGCAATATTTGTATTTTGGTGGGCGAAATTTTGAGGGCAAGAAGGGTCAGGCTTTTTAACTGCTTTAATTTTTGAGCACCTAACTCATTATTGAAAAGGTAATGAACATGGATCTCTTGTCCTTTGTAGACGACATTGAGGAGGAAGGGGAAAAATCTTGAGATTTTTAAATATTCATTTCAATTTCTTCATAATAATATATATAAATAAAATTTTTTGTAAAGGAGTATCATGAAGTTAGTACGTTTTAATGATTAATGCAAAACACTGCACATTATTAGCGGAGGACGTGCGGACGTGCGGACATTGCGCACATAAGCGGAAGAGTTTGAAATGGTCCTGAGATTATGGTGCAGAGTTTGCGCAGGCCAGCGCTAAGAAACAAAGCGGACTACGTTTTAATTCGCGGTGCCGGATGTGCGCCTTTGCGCCTAGGAGAGTGCGTATGGCAGGTCTACCTGACTGTCATGGGAATGCGGTCACCTGCCTAAATGAAGCGGGGTGCTACCTCTGATATTATTATATAATATATTATAATAAGTAATATATATATATATATTAATATAAATATATATATATATATAGTATATATATATATTGCCATGATAGAGAGTGATCAATTTTGAATAGATGTATACTAGGTATAATATATATATTATTATATAGTAGGAAGGTGGATATATGTTTTCCGAACCTGTACGGTAGTTAAGTTGCCACTCCGTTCCTAGGGAGAACGCTCTTGATGAGGGAGTTAGTAAATATGATTTACCCGCAGACGCGATGTGAGGTCCTAGTTGTAAATTGATAGGCGACTAACTTGTCTTAGATTGTTTTTTATTTCTAAGCGATTCTGTTAATGCTATATTATGTATTTTATATTATTTATTATTATTATTATTAAAATTATTATTGATTATTATCTATTATTATTTTAGTTTATTATTATTATTATTTTATTAATTATTGTTTCAATGATTATTATTTATTATTTATTAGTTTTGATTATTATTATTATTATTTATTATTATTATTATTATTATTATGAGACTTAAGGAATTACACATAAAAAATAGCTTTTTTATAAGAAATGATATGAAAAATATTTGCATTATAACTTACTATACTATCAAACTGAAGATTGATATCTGAGGTCAGAGTCCGAAATTTTGAATTTGACTGCTGGAGTCGGGTCGGAGTCAAACATTCTTCTTGTTTAAGTGGATACGGGGAGGGTGCGCAACTCGGGTGGAAAATTTTTTGTTTAAGTGGTGTCGGAGTCGGAGTCCGGAGTCGTAGTCGAATTTTTTTGTTTAAGTGGTGTCGGAGTCGAGAGTCGGAGTACGAACAATCCAAGATTTGAATTAAGGTTTACAAAAGTCGGAGTCGACGTCGATAATTTATTTTACGACTCCGCAGCCCTGTTTCTAACGCTTAGGATTTACATCCGCGAACCCAAGGTTCTCTAGATATGCATCAGAGGCAGCTCGATACTTTGCGAGGCACTTTCAACTGACGATATATGGGAATCGTCTATTCTGCGATTTCCGTTTGTGTGAAGTGTGTTTACAAAGCAGTCTCATAACTTACAAATCTTTAACAGAGAGGCCAGACATACAACAGGAATTTTTTGTTTTAATCCGAAAATATTTTTCATCGTGCAAAATAATCCATTTACAGAGTTCGACAGTTCTAGAATTCGGAACATCCTGATGATGATTTGAACTATGAAACAGAGCTTTAAACTGTCAAACCAAGATGATAGCTAACAACGGTGATATATAATATATATATAGTATATATTATATATAGTATATATTATATGAATATATATATATGACTATAAGTATATATTATATATATATATATTAGTATATATTATACATAATTATATATAAGAATATGAAATAAAGTATATATTAATAATATATATATATATATATATATATATATATATATTCTTTAAAATAGAACTTTTTTATATCTCCCTCTCAAAAACGTCTCCCAACTTCCTACCTCCTTCGACGGCTCTAACGTCTCACCTGTGAACAACATAAACATTCTTGGTCTGAACATAAAACAATAAACTGTCCTGGAAACTTCATATCACAACGGTTACATGGTGGCGTCAAAGAAGCTGGTAGTTCTGTTTAGGCTGGGGTAATTTATTCTCTTCTGCACAGCTACTCCAGTTATATAAGAGCTTTATCCGACCATGTTTGGAGTAATGTTCTCACATTTGGGGGAACTCCGACTCCACCCTTTTTTTGACAAGGTTGAGTCTAAGGCTAAGAGGCCAATAAACTGTTCCCTACTTTCTAACTCCCTGGACTCTCTATCTCTGCGACGTTACGTTGGAGCACTATATCTTTTCTACACGTACTATAACGACAGGTGCTCGAGGGAATTGACCTCTCGTATTCCACACCACCATTGCGTCGCCCTCTCTCGTGAATTTTGTATGAGGATTGAAAACCCCAGAATCGCTCATTGTGGTGCCTCCTTATTTCCAGTTACTTTTGTTCTGTGGAACTCCTTGACATCATCTGTTATTCCTGCTGTAATTAATCTTTCTCTCTTAAAAAGCCCATGTTTGCTCCCACCTGAGAAATTTGCGTTGGGTTTGGGCTCAGATAGGTTTCCCATTTCTATGTTGTGTCTCTTCCTTGAAAAGGGCCCTGCTCGTGAATGGTGACAATATATATATATATATATATATATATATATATATATATATATATATATATATAATATATATATATATATATATATATATATATATATATATATATATTCTTATATATATATATATATAATTAATTATATATATATATATATATATGTTATTATAATATATATATTATATATATATATATAATATAATATAATATATATATATATATATTAATATATATATATATATATATATATATATATATATATACCGGTATATAATTCCAATACTAATATAATTTTAGAGACGCCCTTTGAAATAAACATTATTCGTAAAAGTGTAAGCATAAAATATATAAATAAATAAAAAGTAAAACAAAGAATTCTGAAAAGACTTTTGAAAAAAAACGTCCATTAAGAAAAAGAAAAGATTTTTATATAAATAAACAAAAAATAGAAACAAAGAGTGTTGTTAATTAGTTAAATAAAATGAAGAATAAATTACTGGACTTAAATACACTTAGAAAGGGAAGAGACAAACAGACAATCTGAACGACTTTGGTGTCAAATTCAATTCTGTTTTTATAATTATTTCTTTTGTATCAAATATTGGTATGGAATTAGAGGTAATAATTTAAGTAAATAATTTACTACACACACACACACACACTCAGCAATTATGGGATGAGAAAACCGGGTGCTTTAAAAACTAAGTTTGAAGCGTTCTTTTTTTTGGGGACGTGGATGGCCTAGTGGATAGAGCATCCGGTTGTTGTTAACTCAGCAACGCGGAGTCCAACGTTCGAATCCCGCTGACGAAGAGTAAAATCTTCTTAGAATAATGAATAGGGATGGTGCTTTTGTAACTGATGAAATGGATGTGAGGGGAGTGTGGAAAGAACACTTCGAAAATCTGCACAATATTAACAGTAATGATGAGGTGTTAGTGAATGTGTGCGGTTTTGATGGTGCAAGAAGGAATAGGTATTTTGGGGATGAGGTTATTAGTAAGGAGGAGGTAATGGGTAGAGTGAGAAAGTTGAAGAATGGTAAATCTGCAGGTATAGATGAAATTACTAGTGAAATGATCAAGAGCGGAGGCGAGATGGTGATTGATTGGATTTGGAAGTTGTGTAATAAAGCGTTTATGGAGGTATCAGTTCCGGGATTTGAGGAGCGCGTAATAGTACCTTGTAATAGGTAAGGAGAAAGGGGATCTGTAGAAATTATACGGGGAATAAGTTTATTGAGTTGTAGGGAAAGATATATTTTGGTATTTTGGTCGAAAGAGTGCGTCGAGTGGACTGAGGACTGATTTGGTGAAGAACAAGGTGCGTTTTAGGAGTGGTAGAGGATGTGTGGATCAAATCTTTACATTAAAACAAATGATTGAGAAAATGAGGGAGAAGAAGAATAAATTGTATTTAGGTTTTATGGATTTGCAACAGGCGTATGATAGAGTTAATAGGGAAGCTTTATGACAGGTTAAATGATATATGGTGTTGGTGGTAGGCTTCTGAATGGATCAAAAGTATGTATGACGATAGTGAAGCGTGTGTAAGAATAATGGTGTCAAAAGTGATTGGTTTAGGATCATAGCGGAGTAAGACAGGGTTGTGTTATGTCTCCTTGGTTTATTCAATTTGTAATATGGATGGGTTATGAAAGAATTTGAGGTGGGATGGGCCAGGAATATGGTGTTAGTAGATGGTGAGAATGGAGTTGAGGTGAGGGTCCCTCCTATTATATGCGATGATTTGGTTCTGTGTGGCGAAAATCTGAAGAGAGTTTGAGAAGGATTGGTAAGAGATTTGGCAGGGTGTGTGAAAGGAGGGGCTTGAAAAGTAAACGTGGATAAGAGTACGGTTTTATGGTTGTGAGTGAGGAACTACTCCTCAGTGTGAAGTTATGTATGATGGTGACAGACTAGAACAAGTGTCTGAGTTTTAAATATTTAGGGTATTAGTGTTGGATGAGAAGGGAACGGACGATGCAGAGTGTAGTAGGAAAGTTGTGATGGCAGGAAGTGGCTGGTGCAATTAAAATCGTTGTGAATGCAAGGGAC
Source organism: Trachelipus rathkii (assembly GCA_015478945.1). Lineage (NCBI taxonomy): Eukaryota > Metazoa > Arthropoda > Malacostraca > Isopoda > Trachelipodidae > Trachelipus > Trachelipus rathkii. The sequence goes on from JABUQX010050601.1 coordinate 10,596, forward strand.
TAAGTCTTGAGGTGTGCTGGGTTCTTACATGAGGTATAGTTTGTTCCTGTGTTATCGTAGGTAGTTGAGACCTTATGGTCTTGGATAAGAAGTATAGATCTAAAGTTCAATGTGTTCCAGATGGACAATCTTAGGGGTGTGCTAGGTGTGAGAAGAATGATAAAGAGAGGAATGAACGTATTAGAGCAGTGGTGTGGTGTGAAGAAAGGGGGTAAACTGAGAGAATAATGAAAGTATGTTAGATGGCTTTTGGTCCATGTGGAAAGGATGGATGATTGTAGGTTGGTTAAGCGGATGTATAGTGGTGAGTGTGGTTGGGAACCGACGCGGCTGGGAAGACCGGAAGAGAAAGTGATTGAGTCGGTTGAACGAAATGTCTGAAGGAGAGAAAATGTGAGTTTGGCAGAGGCGGAGAAAAAGGTGCATGATAGGAGAGAATGGCGGGGTTTTTGTATGGGGGGCATGTTGTGGCCCACCTGCCAGGGGATGAACCCTTACATTGAAGATTTACCATAGTGAGGGTCCGTCGCGTCCCGTGAAGCTCTAGGGTGGATTTTCTGTCTGTGAAGAGCTCTCACTAATTAATGGTACTGAGGGGGGGGCGGTAAGGCTGGGCTTTCTTTCGACGTTTGTCATGTTTCTCCTACTGCTTTTCTTTTCCGATCGCTTGTACAGCACCTTACCCCAATCTTGGGCAAAGAGGAAGGTGAGAAGAAAGAAAGAAAGATATATATATAATATAATATATATATATATATAATATTATATATATATATATATATATTATATATATATATTATAATTATATATTATATCTATATATATAAAAAATATATATAATATATATATATATAATATATATATCCTGTCGACGTTTGGTCACTGGTGACCCATATTTTTTTATCGATATTTTTGGCTAAAATGTATCGATTTTTTACGATTTTTTTTTTTTAAAAATTTTACTAAAAGATCGATTTATATCGATAGAATCACTCAAAATGCCAAAACAATTATCAGTGTCCTTACAGCGGTCGTGCGAAGATGGTGTCGGAGACTCGCTCTACAATTTTTAGGTTTTTGGTGAAGTGGTGGTTAGTTGGTGTTATGTAATTATTACACGACTTATTTTTTTCTCTTTTTTTTGACAATTTTATGTAGTAGAGAGACTAAATAAAAAAAGTTATTCTTGTAACTTTTTGAAAAAAATGAGTCTATCACCGCCAAAATAGACTCCGTTTTACGTGTTCCTCAGGTGACCCATCAGGACTTAACAGTCCTAATTCAAATATTACGACACAGTTTATTATTATTATTATTATTATTATTATTATTATTATTATTATTATTATTATTATTATTATTATTATTATTATTATATATATATATATCATATTATATATATATATATATATATATATATATATATATATATATATTATTATATATATATATATAATATATATAATATATATATGGTTTTCACTTTTTGTTATATATATATATAATATATATTATATAATATCTATATATAATATATATATATATAATATATAATATATATTATAGTATATATATATTATATATATATTATATTATATTATATAATATATATATATATTATATATATTCGAACTTTTTTCCAAATGTCAGATTCAAATGTATTTCGACCTCCACCCCTTCCACCTCCGCAGCTTCAACAGGCCAGCAGCCCTCCGCTTCAAATCGTGACTAGTTGCCGAAGGTGAAGAAAGCCCTATTTAGGAGGAAGCTAAGTATACGTGATGCCATCCGTATCTCAATTTTCCCTGGTGATGAATCAAAGGATGATCTTCAGTTCTCTGATGACGACGAAGACTACTACGGATGGCCAGCTGCATCGGCCATGTCTGATGATGAGGCAGCAAA
>JABUQX010050601.1:17500-27500 GCA_015478945.1 Trachelipus rathkii
AGATTAAAAGAATAAAATTCCAGTATGAAATGTGCTGGAAAGCTTTAGTTGATTCGACCAAACATCTAATATATTTTTCAGAAGCACCTTTATAACCGTTTTTCCTCCATTAATAAATTATTTAACAAGGCTATCAAGTTTTTATTTCTCCTTGTGATTTTTGTTTGAAATTTTTTGGTATTTTTTATAATAAATTGATCGATGAGTTTTCTTTTTCTCAACTTTTTGTCAAGATAAAAATTAATTTTAGCAGAAATTCTATATTGATCGTTGGTTTGTGTCATTCATATGCTGGTAAGAGGCAGATTTGTGCCCCCCCCCCCCACACACTCAGACTATAACCATGTTTTGATATGAAAACGTCTTTTGAAATCCATCATCATCGGTTCCACCGAATATTTTTCATCACAATTATTGCAGCTATACTATAAATTTCCTGTATTACAATCTCGTTATTTTAAATTGAATTTCTGAAGAGTGTTCGGAACTGACTGAATTAATGGTACTGAATTTGATGAAAATAAAAAAAAATATATAAAAAAAATTATTTCTTCTTTTTTAATTTTTTTATGTTCACCCAATGAGTATAATATTTTTTCTTGCTTTATGAAAAGCCTTTGTTTATTGCATATTCTGGGTAATTTGGTTTGAATCAACATGTTTTTTTTTACAATTCAACTCACTATCCAGAATAGCATTGGCTACATATTTTAACTGCTATAAGAAATTGTCCTGTAATAATGCCTACTTTTTGTGCTAGAGTGTATGGAGTACCAGTGAATATAATAGCATAAAAAACATTGGTTTGCGATATGCTGAGAAAAGAGGGTGAGAGTTATCCATTAATATCTATCATAATATCCGGAAAAGACAGTCTACCATTAACCTCTAATGTAATTTAATGGACAGTAGCTTTATTATTTAATTATTAAGTAACAATTGGGGGTCCACATTATTGGAAGGATGGCAAATAAATCATCGACATATCGCACCATTTAATGGTTTCGGTATGCCATTCTCGAAATATATATTTTATTTCAACATTAAAATTGATGAATATTTGGCTAATAATTGGGGAGGGGGGACTCCATACTGAGACCAAACTTTGTTTATAAAAAATCATTAATTAAATTAAAAGTAGCGAAAAATTCCCCCCAAAAAAAAATAAATTTTCAACAATAAAGGTTTTTTTTTTTTTTTTTTCCCCCCCCCCCCCTTGGAAAAAAAAAAATTAAAAATTTTTTCCCCAAAAGGGAGAAAAAAAAAAAATTTTTTTGGGGGGGGGCCCCCCGAAATTGATTTATTATCGTAAGCTATACTGTTCAACCAATCCAACGCTGTTAATGGGAACAATAGGAAAACAATGCCCACAACGTCAAAATACTATAAGTTATTAGTGAAATTTTCATTGTTAAATTTTTTCAATGAGAGTAATTGAACAATTTTTTATATCTGAAATTGAATAATAAATTCTTGATCTTCTTAATTTCTGGGCCAAACTAAGAAGTCATGTGCACCTTTTAAGCTATCCAAGTATGTCTAAGTCTCGTTTACTTTTTCTTAAGAAGTGTTTTAACGATAAAATTAGCGCCTAAATTCACTCTTACCAGATCCATGAGGTAGTGATAAATTAACGCCTTTTTCTAAGCTGAAAAGCAGAAATCATTAAACAAAGAATTATAATCGTTAAAAAAAAAAAAAAAAAAAAAAAAACAAAAAAGTAATTACAATTTATTATTTCAATTTGCGTTTCAAAGTATTTTACGGAAAGCCCATGCTTATAAAGAAGATAAATTAATTTTTTTAAAAATTAACCTAAGTAATAAAGGAAACATGATTTTTAAAAATAGATATTGGGTTAAAGCATCAAATTTTAATTTAATCGAAAACAAATCAGATTATGAACTAAAATTCCATGAAAATGTCATTTTGAGTTACGGTTTGTCGATGGGTTTTTCTGAGAGCGATGATTTGACAAATTTTATAATAAATTTTCAGAAGTTTGAATAAAATTCAAACAATAATTTAAACTAGTTTATTAATGGGTTTTCTTAATCATTCTTTTATTAATTATGTATAATTTGAAAAATAATGATAGCATAGTTATTAGCAAGTCAGATAAGGGCAATAAAATAGTGATTTTAGATAAAGCTGATTACATTGGAAAGGCCAACATGTTATTATCGGACACTTCAACTTGTGAAAAGTTGACTTCCAATTCATGGTTGATGGAAGCGTATTTACATGCTCTCTTTCAGATATAAGGAAAATTAGTGCGGGCTCATCTGTTTAAATTTTAAAATTTGTTTTGTTTTAGCAGTTTTCAAAATTTTTACGATAAGTATGTACGCGTTTTAAATCCTTTATACCTATTATCTCAAATACTTAATAGTAGCTATAAACCTATAAATTTTGTCTTTGTGATTGCGCAAGTAATTAAAAAGTTAATCAGCAATATTTCTATTTTATCATCATAAAAAATTCTGAAGATTTCATTAAAAAATAACAATTGAAAATTTTCACATTTATAGTTAGTTTTAACGTTGCATCATTGTTCACTAGTATTCCAATTGACATAGCATTGGATTGGTTAGAACAGTATATCTACGATAATGATATCAATTTCTCAATTTCCTTTGAAAATATCAGGAAACTTATTGAATTGGTAGGAACATTCGATAACTTTTCACCCCCCCCCCCCCCCCCCCCCCCCCCCCCCCCCCCCCCCCCCCCTGTTTAAATAAAAGTTATTTTATAACAAAAGTTTGGTCTTCAGTATGGCGTTCTCCATTCTCCCCAATTATTAGCATAAATTCATTTGGAATTGGGAATATTATATTTTTTATGATAATATTTTTTCAGATACAATAAATGGTGGCAATATGTTGATGATGTATTTGCCATCCTTCCCAATAATTGAACCCCAATTTTTATTTAATAATAATAATTAAGCCTTACCATCCATCAAATTTACATTAGAGAAATCTGTTAATGCGTGGACTGTCTTTTCATGGATATTATGATAGATATTAATGACAACTCTTTATCCTGTTTTCTCAGTATATCGCAAACCAATGTTTTCTAATGCTTATATTCACTGGTACTCCATACACTCCTATAGCACAAAAGTAGGCATTATTACAGGACAATTTCTTAGAGCAATGAAAATATGTAGCCCATGTTATCTGGATAATGAGTTGAAATTTGTAAAAAACATGTTTAGATCATTGTATCACCCGGAATATGCTATAAACAAAGCTTTTCATAAAACAAGAAAAAAAATTATACTCATTGGGTGAAACCATTCAAAAATCTTATAAAAAGGATGAAATAATGGTTATTCCCTCTCATATTGAACCCGAAATGAATAAAATTTTATCAAATTCAGTTTCATTAATTCAGTCAGTTCCAAACACTCTTAAGAAGAAATTTATATCAAAAATTCAATTAAATAATGGACATTATAAATTTGTAATACAGGAATTTATATTATAGCTTGCAATAATTGTGATAAAAAATATTTCTGTGAAACCGATGATTTCAAAAGACGTTCATATCAACATGGTTATAGGCTAAGGTGTAGGTTCACAACTCTGCTCTGTACCAGCATATGAATGAACACAATCATACGATCAATATGAATTCTGCTAAAATAATTTTATCTTGCAAAAATGTTGAGAAAAGAAAACTCATCGAATCATTTATTATAAAAAATACAAAAAATTTCAACAAAAATCCAGAAGAAATAAAAATTGATAACCTGTTAAATAATTTATTAATGGAGGAAAAACGTTATAAAGGGCCTCTTGAAAAAAACACATTAGATGTTTGGTCGAACCAACTAAAGCTGTCCAGTGTTCTTATTAAAATTTATTCCTCTTTTATCTTTATATTTCCTTGAATATAAAGATATTTTATATTTTATATTTTATATTTCCTCTTATTTTGTACATCATTTTACTGTTTTAATTTTTAATGTTATAAATTACATGGTTTAGTTCGTAGATGTGTAGAGGTTTTCTTTTTCCTTACTATACATATATATATATATATATATATATATATATATTATATTCATAATAATATATATATATATTATATATATATATAATTATATATATATATATTATATATATATATATATATATATATATATATATATATATATATATATATATATATATATATATATATATATATTATATATATAATATTTTTTTTTATATATATATATAATATATATATATATATATATATATATATATTATTTCAGATCTATGGCATGGCACAGTTTGGAGGAAAAGTTCCTCCTCCGTGGCAAACAAGGCCACAATCTACTCCCATTCAAAATTCCCTTCTTGGTCAACATCCTGCATCTGCTGGACCAATACCTAATCAGCAAATAGTGATTGGTTCAGCTCCTCAAACTCCACAATATGCCCCAGTGCAACAAAGTATGATACAGCCTCCTGGGTTGGGAGGTTTGCAGTCTATACCACAGCCGTCTATTCCTCAACCACATTTAGCTCAACATAATCTTCCTCAGCCAATATGTTCCTCAAATTTAGCACAAGCAGGAACAACAACCTTCAATAGCCCAGGTTTCACTTCCTCAGCCTATATGTCAAGGAAGTTCAAGTTTGATGGGACAACCTCCTATGAATACACAAAATCTTCCAGCCACTAATTTAGTTTCCCATTCTCAGCTAGTACCATCTCAAATGCAACAAATTCAACCACAGGTTAGTATGTGAATTTGGATTTCAAGAAAAACCATAAGTTTTAGAATGGGAACATAGCTAATATATATATATATATATATATATATATATATATATATATAATATATATATATATATATATATATAATATATATATATTATATATATATATATATATATATATATATATATAGATATATACTTATAATATACTCTAACTATATATATATATATACTATATATAAATATTAGTGATGGCACGATTAATGAAATTTTTTGCCATGACGATGACGATGCGATTCAGAGCAAATTTCACGATGACGATGACGATGACGATGACGATTAATTGAAAAAATATTTAAAAAAATTCTCTCTCTCTCTTCTTCTCTCTCTCTATATATATCATTATATATATATATATATACTATATATATACTATATATATATATAATATATATATATATAATATATATCTATATATAGCTATATACATTACTATATTATATATAATATAATATATACTATATAAAAATAATATAACTACTATATATATATATATATATATATATATACTATCATATATATATATACTATATATTATAAATATATACTACTACTACTACGAATAATATATATATATATATATCTATTATATATATTATAGGGCTGTAGACAGGAGGGTCAGGGGGTTCAACCTGCCGAAATTATTTTAGCGATCAAAATTTTTGATTCCTTAAGTCTCAATAATAATAATAATATAATAATAATAATAATAATAATATAATAATATATAATAATAATAATATAATAATAATAATAATAATAATAATAATAATAATAGTTAATTAGTTAATCAATGAAAATGAAAAGTATTTATTATGGAAATGAGGAGACATGTTTGGGGTCCGTAACGACTTCTTAGGTCAAGTGGCTGTTCCCTCATACATGTATAAAATATCTTAGACCAGGACTTAAATGTAAGGTTTCAAAGTTTAGAGGATAGCAAATTGGCTACCTCAATAAGGATTAATGATGGATGTATAAAGATTTAAAAGATAAGGAGGAGCTGAAATCGTTGATGGGATGAGCAGGTTCATTCCTTCTTCAGAAAAATTTTTCTTTCCTCATTTCATTCCTTCTAAAACTAAATCTTTCTTCCTCATAATCCATCGTTCGATCGTGCTTATTCGCTGGCCCATTCAGGCTAGACGGACCAGTGCCTATCAATTTGGAAAAATTCTCGTTCCCTATCACTCTCGGCTATTTTCATTTCAGCTAGAAATCGTTGCAACTTGCATGCAGGAATACTCTTCGACGAGCAAAGCTGGCTTTTATCAAAGGAAAGTGCGCTTAACCTCCATATATGGTCTCCTTACTGACAAATCTTTCATCTCTAGCAACTTCTAAATCTGCCTTTTCCTCCTCTTATTTTGATCTGTTTGTTCTGTTGCTAATTCTCCACTGAAAAAGGCTTAATCTCTTCGGCCCTAGCTCAACTAATTCTCTATGTCTCAATACTAGCACTTTCCCTCCCTCAGTGTTGGAAGCTCTCACATGTCCAACATTTCCGAAAAAAGGAAGCCGCTCTGATCCTTCTAACTGTCGCCTATAAGCTCTCACTTGTATTCTATCTAAGAACTATTGAACCCTTCTCAAACTTCCACTTGTTAGATCCATCTGGAAACTCACTCGATCGCAGTACGGCTCTCGCTGCACGAAGTCTACTGCGATATTACTTCCTATCAACACCCTTTGATGCGTTTTTCGCTCTTAGAACTACGGCGAGACTTGGGTGCGTGACATGATCCAAAGCATTGACGAGGTATGGCACAACCTCACTGCTCTCAAGCTCACCTCCTTTGCGTTTCCTCACTTCTCACTTGCTTTACTTACTAATCTAGCATAAATATCTTTCAAATAGCTCAATATAGGCTGTTGTTGATGGCGCGACTTCTTCTTCTTTTCTGTCAATTGTGGTGTTTCCTCAGGGTTCTGTTTTATTCTTCCTACTTTTATTCCTACCTTTCATTAATGCATCTTCTCCACCTGCCCACCTCTAATCATCCACTCGTATCGATGACCTTCGACCCTTCATTCTTTTATCATATCAATATTACTCCCACTTTTACTTCTGAAATTGCCTCGTCATAATCTTTCCGATTTTATTCCCGCTGATGGATAGAAATAACTTGGAAATTCAATTCTTTTAAAACCCCAACTTTACAAAAATCTCCTTCTCCAAAATACCTTCAAACTTTCCTGTCTCTTTCGACGGTTCTGTCGTCTTTCCTGTTGACAATATAATAAACATCCTGGCCTTCAACATGAACAAAAAAATATCTTGGAAACCTCCATCACAAGTTGCGCTAGGGGCGGCTCAAAGCAACTGGAAAGTTCCTGTTTAGACTGCTGAGAATTTCCTCCTTTTCTCAGTTGCTCGCTATACTATCTGGGGGGGGGGGGGGCTCGGGTTTCACCCGGCTTTTGGACAGGTTCGAGTCAACGGCAAAAAAGGCTATAAAACTGTTCTGCCACTTTCCAGTTCACTCTGGACCTCTATTCTTAGGCAGGCGATGTTGGTGCTTTATCTCTATCCTATAGGCACCGCAGCGGCAAGTGCTCGAGGAACTTATCACTCGCGCACCACCACCTTTACGACCCTTTCGTAGCAAATAGGTGCTGTATCTTTGCACGAGTATTGTGTTGACATTTGTAACTCCAGGCTAGTTTGCTGCTGTGCTTCCTTCTTTCCCACCCCCTCATGTTCTGTGGAATTCTCTTCATCTTCTGTGTATTTACTACTGAATTTAATCCCTCACTTTAAAGTCTGCGCGTCTGTGCTCATATGCGTAATTTGCGCTAGAGGGTGAACTTTTGAGAGTAATACACCCCCTCCTTGAATAGGGCTCCTTCCCGTGAGTGGTGGTGACAACTGCTAAAAAAAAATCCTTGAATGGCAGAATGTGGCAATTAAACATGAATCTCCTATTCAGATCCAACTTTACCTCCAATCTTGCCCATCTCACTATCTAAGCACCACATTCCAAGGATTCTTTATTGTATTTACCAAGTGTCTACACACTCCCCACCGAAGAGGAACCTTAGTACAGTACGGTAGACTAACCATAAGTCTAAAGATAAACACAAGAATTCAACATTACCCTCAGATGGATCATATGTCGCTACCACACAAAAATTTTGATCTTTTCAAACTTAAATTTAAACCCTTATAGACTTTCTAGTACTCACACACACAAATCTACCATAGCTCTCTACCACCAACTCACTCATCAGAAATGCCAAATCCTTCTATCCCCCCCCTCATTCCTTTCCACAGCAACACAAACACAATTTTCACACCACACCACTCATTTCACCGTTTCCGTTTCCTATTCATCTTTGTTTCAGTCACAGCGCAGCAAATCAAATTTGCCCCTTCTAAATACATTCCATCACCTCTCTCCTCATCTCCTCAACATTTATTGCTCTGACATTTCATTATACAGATACGATTTCATAACATTTTTCGCCCGAAGGTATAGAAAGGGCGCTTATGCGATCACAACCTTCTCGAGGGCCATTGCATCTAGCATTCCTGGCAAAGATTAAGTGGAATAGAAGGCAGCCCAACCTAAACTACCACCCGTCCCCTTAAGTCGCCTTCTACGACACGCAGGACTTACGATGTGGGCAATTTTTTCTCCCACACATAGGGATATAAAGGATAGGGATATCTGTAAGATGTTGTCTAGAAGCAGGGTGTGAATATAAGTATGTGTATATGATATGTTGTCTGGAGCATGAGTGGGATCTCATGAACGCATAAACAGAAAGTGCGAACCATTAGGCACGGAATGTCATACATATTCATTAAGCAAAATCCAGGCAGCAACCACGCGGTATAACATAACTACATGATATGTAGTGATATACTACAAAATATACTATATTATACTATATATAATATATATATATTATATATATAAATATATATAATATATATATACTATATATATATATATATATATATTAGTGATGGGGAGACGATTAATCGTATCGCATCGTCATCGGGCAAAAATCGGCATATGTGTTTAACATCGTATCGTCATCGTCCATCGGCCAAATCGCGGGCCGATGTATCTTTGCCCGCCGCCAGATTAAGCGGTTTGCCAGACAAACTTCAAAGAATTCTTGACGTCGCCGAATTAATATCATAAGGCACACTCCATGCAGGTGGCGCACAACCAATTCTCCAACTGCAAATAATACATAATATTAAATAATAATATAATAATATTAATAATAATAATATGATATCAATTAATAATAATAAATAATAATTTGTATTATATATATAATATATATACAAGTATTATACTAGTATATCTTATATACTAACTATATAATACTATACATATAGAATATAGCTATACTCACTAATATATATATATATAACTATATATATATATTATATATATATTTATAATATTATTTATATAATATTTTATATTTATTATATATATATATAGCTTTATAATATACTATATTACTTGAATACTACATATATATAAGCGCGTAGCTACTATATATACCTATAATAATTATATATATATATCTATTAATAACTAGTGATACCTCATCAGGTTATAATTATCCGATATATGACCTATTATAGGTATATATATCCCATTTATGCATCTATCATATGGTAGGCCTATGGACATTCTCAACAGTGCCCAATGTCTGCTTCTTACGTTCAATCCACCATGCATCCTCAGACAACATATCATATACCAGATTACTAATATAGCACCCCTCTTTCAAGACAAAAGCACAGACATCCCCTATCCCTTATAATCGGCATAGCGTTAGGGGAGAAAAATTGCCCAAAATCGTATGTCCTGCGTTGTCGTTAGAAGGCGCACCAAGGGGACGGGTGGGTAGTTAGGTTGAGGCTCGCCTACTACCACTTATCTTTTGCCAGTAATGCTAATGCATGCCTCGAGAAGGTCGGTCGTGTTCGCAGTAAGCGCCCTTCTATCCTTCGGCGGAAAATGTATGAATCGTATCTGTATATGAAATGTCAGAGGAAATAAATGTCTTGAGGATCATGAGAGAGAGGGGCATGATGTATTTAGAATAACTGCAAATTTGATTGCTCGCTGTGACTGAAACAAGATGAAAGGAAACGGTGAAAATGAGTGGTGGTGTGTGAAATGTGTTTGTGTTGCTTTGTGAAAAGGAATGAGAGGTGGGGTAGCAAAGGATTTGCCAATTTT